>CM076979.1:25147148-25162148 GCA_039105355.1 Benthosema pterotum
CGTGTTGGTTCTGTTTCCCCTTGCAGCTTCCAGCCTCAAATCGAGGAGAACGTGAAGCAAATGGGCGACATCCTGAGCCAAGTGAAGGGCACCGCCAACGTGGGCAATGCCAGCAGTGTGGCGCAGGACGCCGACAACGTCCTGCAGCCCATCATGGAGTTCCTGGACAGCAAGTGAGGCCATCTGCCACTTTTAACTGAGCGTTTTTTCCCCCTCTGCGCTGCTTTCTGGCATCACATTTTCATGCACAGGGGAATTTCTTTTTTTAGAGCGTAGAGCTCTCTCTTTCTCTTTCCCTCTTACTCTCTCTCTACCTATCTCTTTCATTTCCTCTCCTCTTATTTCTCCCAGCACACTTGGCGTTCTCAGCATCTACACTCCTCACTGATGTATTTTGTAGTCTTCTCTTGGCAGCAGTACAGTGCCAGTGTCTGCCACTAATTATTCCCCCCCGTCCGTCCGCCCTTCCTTCCTCTTCCTCCTCTCTCTCTCGTCAGCCTGACGCTGTTTGCGAAGATCTGTGAGAAGACGGTGCTGAAGCGCGTGCTGAAGGAGCTGTGGAAGTTGGTCATGAACACCATGGAGAAGACCATCGTTCTGCCTCCGCTCAGCGATCAGACGGTGAGAGAGACGCGGCGGACTTGCGCGATTAGTGCAATGAGCGAAATAATACATGTGCGCGCGTGAGTGCGTGCGCACTCACTCACCAGCCCATTCAAAAGTTGACATTTCAGGAACAGGCTACCTGTCACAGCAAGAGCACACCATCGTGCAGCTGTTTGGCCTTTTTTTCTTTTGAAAGGCCAAACCACTAAAGGCACATTTATGGACTATTTTGTCCACCGACGTATCCGAGGACTGTGTGTCTGTGAGTCACTGGGAGGAGGAGGGAGGGGGGGTGTCAGGCTGTCAAAGAAGGCTTGATGATTATTTAAAAATCATCCCTGTGGGGGCACCTGTTGGCCAAGTGTCCAGGCCCTGTCAAGTCCCATTCATGACAACCTTTGCTATAGAAAAAGATAAAAGACATCTTTTAACCCGTGTGAAGTGGCTGGGTTCACATTCATTGCCAAAGAGAAATTGATCTTAGTGTAGGACGAAAACTGACAATGCAAAATGTTTGTGTAAGACGTAAATCTACAATGAATAGAGGAGGGGTAAGTGTGAAATCGGGGGGTTGTGTTGGTATACATTTATTACAAGACGTCTTTATCTCGGTGAAGATTATGTCGCTGAATATTTTCCCCAAACAAAGAGGCTATGCAGCACCTCTCAAAAGGTACTGTATTATGTGAAGATAATGAGCTAAACCTCACACGCATACATACATACTCAGAGCCCGAGGATGGGTTGTGACTCAGGACGGATTTTCAGTTCATTTTTAGCGAGCAGAGAACCGCCACTCCGCGCTGCACGAAGTAAAGAGACGGGATGAATATTTCATCTGTGTTGCTGATGACAACCACAGCGGGAAACCATGTTCCACGGCGCACACGCATGCACACACCCCCAACACACCCCAACACACTGCATCAAAGCAAAGCGTTGAGAAAGTGGGGGACGAGGAGGGGGCGGGGGGGAGACAGAATGGCAGGCATTTTGTGTGTATTGAAATTCAAGATGGCTCTCCTTCTGAGAAATGTCTGAGGAAATGTGCACAGCTACTGTCGTCAAAATTGGCATGAGGTGACAGTTGTAACTGCCTATACCGTATTGTCTGTTGATCGAGCAGATCCAGGTGAAAGCCCAGTACAAAACAGAAAGGGGGAGAAAAGGAGTGCACCATTTCATTTGAACCTCAGCTCATGCTGCTATCCAAGATGTCACAATCTAATGATCAATTATTTGTTTACCAATTAATGAGTGAAATATTCTATCCCAAGATTCCTCTTCTTAAAACGTACATTTTGGAAAGCAGCCTCGTTTTCTTTATTTTTGTGTAATTATATTTATATATCTGTTCTTATTTGGGTTTTCTTTTTATTTACAACGTAATAAGAAAGAGCTTCATGTCATTCAGAAGGAGAAGGGGATTGTTTTGCCAGTATTTTACCCTCTTAGGCAAGCCTGAAAGGTGTTTTGTTCTTGCAAATGTGTCAACGGCAAAATGACAGAAATAGAAACACAGTAACAGTAGTAACAAATGTAATCATCTCTGACTCTTCCATACTAATACTGGCATCTACTCTAGGTGTTAGAAGTCTCGCTTAACAGTTACAGTAGCTCAAGTTCCCTCCCAAACCCTCTTGTTTTCTGACTGATATGGGGCTCTTTGCAGCTTTGACTGACCCATTTTCTCTGGTTGTTGTTGTCGTTATTATTACATCCTGCTCCCATGCTCTCCCTCCACAGATGATTGTAAGTACGGCACTCCTACGTGTGTGTCTGTCTGTCCGTCTGCGGTGGTCGGTCCTCTGCTATATGTGGCTGCTCTCTCCCATGTTCTGCCCTCCATGAGAACCCGAACCCCATCCCTCTTTTTCTCCAAAACCAACTGTCCTCTTCTCTTCTCTTCTCTTCTCTTCTCTTCTCTTCTCTTCTCTTCTCTTCTCTTCTCTTCTCTTCTCTTCTCTTCTCTTCTCTTCTCTTCTCTTCTCTTCTCTTCTCTTCTCTTCTCTTCTCTTCTCTTCTCTTCTCTTCTCTTCTCTTCTCTTCTCTTCCTCTTTTTCCTTTTCCCTCTTCCTTTTCCTCTTCCTCCCCAACTCTCGATCTGTCCTTGAGGAGACAGAAGCATGGTGCATTCCTGACTGGGTCTGACAGGTCCCAACTACCCCTTTTAGAGCCTCCGCCAATCAGATGCCCCTATGCTATTTCTCTTCCTCAATCAGGAAGTGGTACCCATTCCTTACGCCTGTTGTTGCCTTGTCTCTTCTTCTTCTTCTCTTGCATTGTGCCC
This sequence comes from Benthosema pterotum, assembly GCA_039105355.1. NCBI lineage: Eukaryota > Metazoa > Chordata > Actinopteri > Myctophiformes > Myctophidae > Benthosema > Benthosema pterotum. The sequence goes on from CM076979.1 coordinate 25,150,045, forward strand.
TCCCTGGGACTCAAGCGGGATGATTTGGCCTACTGGACGGCTGATCTGGTGTCCTAGTGCCCCTCTGCGCCTCCCCTTTGTCCAACCTCTCACCCCCTCTCTGACCCCTGTCCCTTTTCCCCCACTTCACCCCACCTTACCCGTTTGAAGTCCCGTCCCGTCCCGTCCCCCCTCCAGCGTGGGTTTGTTGCTTGCATCTGATCTATTTCCACACTGCAGTCTCCTCGCAGTATACTGTACTGTACTACACTATACTGTACTGTAACGTATGTCTCTGCAGGCCTGTCATGTCGGTCTGTCCTGGTTTGGTTCCATGTTTTGTTTCCATGATGACAATTGTATTTTTTATGGCCATGTGTCACGTTGGAACCACTGTGCTTTACTTCTGATGGATAGAAGAGGATTTGGCCTTGTTGGGATTCTGCATAAACAGTGTTCAACGTTCCGGCTATACTGCACTTGTGATACCTACATATTTCTATTAACATAGTTACAATTTACATTTTTGGCATACATGTGATGGCATCTCTGCATTACTTTATATGACTTGGCACTATCTCAAAGTACATACTATAGCTCTGTAGGAATGCTCTTTCTTTCTTTAAAAAAAACTTTTTGAACTCTTTTAAACTCTTTTGACTTTAATATTGATAATGTAGCACTTTCAGAGATAATACATGGAAATAATGGAGCCGCTTAAACAATTACTGTATGCTACTTGAAACACACACATTATCCAAACAGGTTTTGTACGTTTGGTCATTTTGTGAACGCAACAAAAATAGTTTTCCGCCAGTGGTTTGAGTGTTTTCCAGTATTTACTTCTTGTGTCCTAAAGTGGCAATGTTATGACATATACCCACTTTGACCAATGAAACGGAGCAATACTCAGACACCAGCCAATCAGACCACTGGAACGCTTCCTGTATTAACCCCGTCCTGTCTTTTCAGGGGAGGCTGAAGAGTGCTTCTCACAGTGACGTAAGGACAAAAACCCCTAGAGATTTATGTGTGCTGTCGTACTGTATCTGCTTTTTGTATCGTACTCTGTGGTGTGCGTGTGTGTGTGTGTGTGTGTGTGTGTGTGTGTGTGTGTGTGTGTGTGTGTGTGTGTGTGTGTGTGTGTGTGTGTGTGTGTGTGTGTGTGTGTGTGTGTGTGTGTGTGTGTGTGTGTGTGTGTGTGTGTGTGTGTGTCACCTCTCCGTTTTGAGAAAGCATATACACTTTGTTTTTATTGTCCCGGATCCTTCCTTATAAGCATAGAGACTTGATCGTCTGTGGGGTTTGCTTAACTTTTATCTTTGTACATCACTGATTGAGACAATGTAAAGCATTCACTGTGTCTATGGCTGTCTTGTTGATCAGAGTCGCAGTCAACAACACTTAGTGATACTCTCACTAGAACATCACTAGGTTTTAGGTCCTGCATATAAAGGATAGATTAGCATAGACAGAGGCAGTTCTCCCCTAGCGGCAATTTACAACTCTAGATTTTTTTTTTTATATAATGAGATGAATCTAGTGTTGCATTAACATAGATCGATGACTCCCTACTGAATTATCCTCTTTCATTCTGACAAGCATTGTTACAATACATTCTGTGGGGGTCATTATTCTGTGCAGGTGTTGAAGTTTGGAAGCAGTCTTGTCAAAGTGACTGAACGGCATCACCTGTTTCCGAATTTGCATATATTGCCGGAGGCAGCAGCACGACCCGTTAGTAAAAACGAGTGCTCCCATACTCTCCCATACTCATACTTTATTCATGAAATCTGAGCTTTCCATACAAGCTGAAACAAGCTTGGTGAGTTTAACATTGTTTAATACAAGTAGATCGCACAAGCAGTTTGGATGAGTAGGAAGTCAATGGAGTGTATTGCAAATCAGATTCATCCCATTATTATTTTTTTTAAGTAGAGTTGCAATTTGAGGCTAGTTCTCACCATACAACCTGTGTGCATGCGTGTGTGCGTGCGTGTGTGTTTTTGTGCGAGCCATGTGAATTAGCTGAGATAAGTTCTTCCATTTTTGTACTGCAACGTGTGTGGCCCTATGTGGTCACATGTGCGCACATTACAAGCACTAGTGTGCATCTACACATGTGCGTGCGTCTGTGTGTGTGTGTGTGTGTGTGTGTGTGTGTGTGTGTGTGTGTGTGTGTGTGTGTGTGTGTGTGTGTGTGTGCGTGTGTGCGTGTGCGCGTGTGCGCGTGTGTGCGTGTGTGCGCGCGCGCGCGCGCGTGTGTGTGTGTGTGTGTGTGTGTGTGTGTGTGTGTGTGTGTGTGTGTGTGTGTGTGCACCCAGTCTGAGCAGTGCTTTAGGCCAGCGTGTTCTTCTAGGCTTAGATAAGGTGTGTGTTTCGTCTGCATGTCAGACCTGTCACTGTCTTCAGTGTGACATTAAAACCCTTCAGTGCCACCCTGCGTTCTGACGATAACAATGACATTATATTCCCTTCTCTTCCGTCCTCTCCACCTTCCGACCCTCTCTGTCCTTCTCTCTCTCCGTCTCTCCTCTTCCTTCGCTCCGCTCCTCCCTTCCCACCTCCAGGGGACTCAACTCATCTTCAACGCCGCCAAGGAATTGGGACACTTGTCCAAACTGAAGGTAAGCATGTGTGTATGTGTGCATAGGCGATTTTAGGCTCTCCCAGCAGGAAGGGCACTTTTTAAATCTGTAACTCTTGAGACGTAAAATGAAACCGAATGGATCAATTTGGTTTCATTTTACGGTCTATTCAAGTGAATTACGATTAGAAAATGTAGAATAATTGTTATTTTCACCACGTTTTGCCAGTTCTCTTTCCTAATTGTGGACAAAAACCCCTGCTAGAATATATGCAACTAAATAGAGTACAAAGTACATGCACATGAGTACATGCTTTTCCAGACACTGTTTACATGTTTTGGAACATGCTATTGTTTGTTGTGTGTCTGTGTGACTGAATGTTTTGTTTTGCATTTATGCATTAAAAAAAAAAAACACTTGTCCTCAGGAGCACATGGTCCGCGAGGAGGCCAAAGCCCTGTCGCCTAAACAGTGTGCTGTGATCGAGCTCGCATTGGACACCATTAAGGTACAAACCGTTGCACTGTTGTACATCCCATGTCGTTGCAAGCAAGTCTTAGATCCTATTTTTGATATCTTGAATCTAGAGTTGCAATAACAAACCTTGACAGACCATTCGTCCGGATGGAAAAGGATGAAACGGCATTGCAGCTCTACGGAAAGCTTTTGTATCTGAGCTATTTGTAATAGCTCAGATACACATTATCCTCCCTGTCTGTCTGTCTGTCTGTCTGCCTGTCTGTCTGACCTATGCTGATCTTTCCCCCGTCTCAGCAATACTTCCATGCTGGAGGTGTGGGTCTGAAGAAGACCTTCCTGGAGAAGAGTCCTGATCTGCTGTCTCTGCACTACGCCCTGTCCCTGTACACCCAGGCCACGGACAAGCTCATCAAGACCTTCGTCCAGTCACAGAACGCACAAGGTAACCCAACCCACCGTTTTCTCTCTCTCTCACTCTTCCCAATGTCCCTTTTGTCCGCCTTTCGTTTCTTAAGACCCCCGTATCAATCTCTGCGTTATATTGCTGCCGCGTTGTCCTGAGCTCTGTGTGCTCTTTTTTAGAGACTATTCCGGCATCTCCCATGTCTATTTTCAGTTCAGGATTCCCCAACGTGTCTGACTGTAGTTCCTGAAATGAACCTCACATGCTTTACAGAGCAGAAAGCAGTGGCTCTGGGTGCTTGATATTTTATATCATATATATGCTCGCATGAAATATTGAGTGTGCAGTTAGCCTGTCTCCGGAAACACAAATATTCCCTTGAACATGAACCGTCCGTATAGGCCATTTGAAATAATTATATACCCCCCCCACCTACTCTTTTTCCTTTTTTTCTTCTTGTCATAGAAACGTTAGATGACTGACAGTTCCCAGCCGGTTTGAGATCCACATGGGAGTCACTCTGTTATTAGACTCTCATCTTGTTTGTCGCCGCGTCTGTTCTCTTCCTGTGACCGCTGACTCATCAGAAGGCTGCATAACAGCCAGCGCGTCTCCGTGTGAGAAGCTGACACGTGTCCCCGATTTCAACACGAGTTGAAATTCTGTTTTATTGCTGAAGTTTAAGATGTTTTAACAGAACAGAAGGAATACCGTCGGGGGAAATGTTACACCTAGATCAATCTTCATTCTTTGAAACAAACAGTTACGCCACAGAGGAATATTAATAGAACCTGTCTGGTTCGCTTTGACATTTAAAACCGTGAGTTCGGCTTTTGTCGTTCTTTTTTTTTTATATCCAGCTGTCTTGTTTCGAAAATTCAGTGTCTTCGCTCTTTCATATGTATGTGTTTCTTTACTACAGTGTTTCCCCTTTTCTCTCTCTCTCTCTGTATCTCTCTCTGTCTCTTCTCTCTGCCTCTGCCCATGTGTTTGTGGGCCAGTGTTCGGCGGGAAGGGCTTGAGGTTCACCAGTAGTGAGGATGTGTACCCAGAAAAGGGTATGTGGAACCTCAGGCTTTGGGGGGCCTGACTGAGACCCCCTGGGGGCCTCCCAGAGGGGTCCTCCAGACCAAAGCCCTGCAGTATACAGTACACTACACACCCCACCATTAATGCATCCTGTGACTGCCCTGCCTGTTCAGAGTCATCCCTTTACAAACAAACCCAGTGTACAACTCTCTCTCTCTCTCTCTCTCTCTCTCTCTCTCTCTCTCTCTCTCTCTCTCTCTCTCTCTCTCTCTCTCTACTTTCTTTCCTGCTACTAATAATGCACTCCCGTCTTCTAACTACACCCTCGCGGAGCATAGACTGGACGCATCCATGCATGTAATGTGTACACATGCACACTGATGTCTGTGCGGTATGTGTGCTGCTGCACTGTATACATACTGTACCCCCCTCTGTGCGTATGTATGAGAGACCGCAGAGCGAGGAGGCATGATCTCTCCAGACATCAGGCCCAGAGAATACTCAGGCCTCGGGATGCCTGGGGCATTCTGGACGCACGCATGAAGTCATGGAAAGGATGGATGGATGGACGGACGGATGGATGGACGGGGGCTTCAGGGCCAAGTCCACTTGTGTGTGAGTGAGTGAGTGAGTGAGTGAGTGAGTGAGTGAGTGAGTGAGTGAGTGAGTGAGTGAGTGAGTGAGTGAGTGAGTGAGTGAGTGAGTGAGTGAGTGAGTGAGTGAGTGAGTGAGTGAGTGTGAGAGAGAGAGAGAGAGAGAGAGAGCAATTATCTACAGTCAGTGAACCAGACACAGAGAGGCTTGCTGCAGTCTTTAGTATCATCACTGCATCGGGGGAAGTTATTTCGCAGATGCTACTTGCCATTTGTAAATTCTATATACAGCCATGGTAGTAATTATGTATAATTTCTTATGTTGCTGCTGCTAATGACGACGATGTTATGATAATGATGGTGATGGTGGTGATGATGATGATGACAGTTGGCTCAGATTGTCTGGGAGGGGTCCCTGTCCTTATTTTGGCCTTCTATACACGTCACATGGGTGTGCGTGCGCACGTGCGCGTGCGCACACACAGACACAGGGTAGCCCTGCCTCCAGCGTGGTCCCTCCCTCTGACAGATTTTGTCCAATCAGAAGTGCCCCCCAGTGTCAGGCGGTAATGCCGCCTCTCATTGTAGATCAGCATCAAGAGCTTTGGCTCTTCTTTTTTTCTTACTCCGAAGTTCACATACTCATGCAGTCCATTTGAGCACAGTGTGTCACGTTCTGGTGGCGTGCTGCGGTGACGATTCCACACGCAGGACAGCAAGAGTTCAAAACCCCAGACTGGGTGGTGATTTCATGCAAAAATAACCGAGAAAAACGTCACAAATCCCAAACTAACATGAAACACGATTTGACACCAAACAATGAGTCGATGAGGATTGACTGGGGATTATACATAGTGTGAAGACTGATTAGAGATGCAGCTAGGGAGACATGGACATGCTGCCTTCCAGACACATTATTTAATCTATTTTATTTATTTTACGATGCATTAGTGGTAGGCAACCTTGGACACGGATGCCAACATTGGCACTTCAGAGGGTGAACACTGGCACACTGGCACAAGTGTGAGAGAGATGTTTGTTTTTTAATGTAATTTAGTTTAGTATAATTAAATTAAGTCCGTTCACATCTGTTTGTAAATTACATCCTGCACATAATTCTACATTCATTCAAACTCACACATTCATTGAACTCTGATTGGGGAAACAGTGGTAAATGAGTCCAATAATCATACATCCTGGAATAAAATATTCTACAGAAGAGAAGACAAAAGTTGCGGTGCACATGGACAATCAGAATTGGATGGAAATTCAGTATATCATTTTGATGTGGTTCCACATCCCTGCATTATACAGTTGAGTCCAATAACATGGATAATATGGTTGTCTATGAACAATAAAACACACATTATTTGACATGCACACTATATATAAGTAGCTCATGTACTGTATGCCTTATGTTATTGCTAATATGACTACTAACGTTTTGTGTATATTGGAGAAGCAAAAACGGTTGCCTGTCCTTGGCAGCATTTTGCATTTTTTTAACCAGTCCACCCATGGCATGAAATTATATGGGAACATTAATCTCACTTTGCCACTCGATCTGCCACTCACTTTGTGTATATGCATATACTCTGAGAGAGTATATGCACACGCACGCACACAGACACGCACACAGTACGCCACCTTTAGTTTGGACAAAATGTCCTAATTCCCTGGCAGCGTTGCAGACGAGGCTGTCACAGATGGAGCAAACAAGACATAAAAGAGCAATTAACGCAGAACATCATCGCAAAGAGACCCGGTCCAAACAGAAAATGAAAAATCAATCATAATAATTGGACACAAATTTTCCCTTCACACACAGGATTGCTTCTTTTTAGCATCTCCTGCACAAGCTGCTCTTGTGACAGCTCTCTCTCTCTCTCAGACAACAGAATGGAGCCGAATGGAAAAGCCCCTGTTGTTGTGCATGTTCTCCTTCCTTCACGTCCACCATCACCACGACCAACATGTGTACACGATGGTCCACTAGTGAGCTATCCAAGGAAGGGGCTACCGTACACACATGGAGTAGCTCAGATGCCATCGGATTACAACATTTTCCGAAAGACGTCAATTCGGGACTTGCTATTGTCTGTCTTTGGATAGGAATGCTGTTGTAATATAGAATTGGGCGGGGGCGGATATAACATTTCCCAATTGGGGGGACAGGAGAAAATGGGGGGACAGGAGAAAATGGTGAAGTCAAACCATTTTTGGTTACATATGACTTTTATTGGTAAAGTAACGCATCAATAATAACATCAGCTGTTGCAACAGACACGCAGCATGAATAGAGCTAAAGGTCTGACTCAGAGAGTTTTCTGTTTTCAATGATGAAATGCTGTTGGTTTAGTGGTGCCACAGCTGTAGTTAGTTAGTAGCAGTAGTAGTGTTTCAGATCATTTTAAATATAAGCACTTTAATTTGAAATATCTTGGGTTGTTTTGCATGCCATCATGTTTGGTGGGGCAGACTGGGCATTTAGGGGGACATTGCCCCCCATACCCATGCCTTGTAGATCCGCCCCTGGAATTGTTTTTTTTTTTTCTCAGTGCGTGTGCCTCATCTCTCCCGGGGTATAGAGCTCTGTTCTGAAGGGTTGAGTTGTGCTCTTCTCTGACAGAGCTGAGGAACTGAACTCTCAGCCAGCTCCTCTCCGTTCCTCTCTAACCATTCCACTGCCATGCCAGAGAATTCCTGTTATTTAGGAATGGGTTTGTCCATCTCAGCATGTTCTGACCTGACTGCCAGTATCTCAGGAGACACAGAAATGTGTTGGTGTCTTTCTCAACTCCCTGCTAATGCATCTCTTAACACTCCATGAGACAACGGAGCCGCTGTGCAACTATGAGTGGATGATATGCTGTCCCAAATTAGCCTAAACACCCAAAGGGCTACCTACGTCTTTGCATTGCTCAATGTTTAAATAAAAATACATGTAATGGACCTTTAGCTAAGCCCCTCCCAATCAAGCCCCTCCCAAACTACTATGGTCCAATCACAGCTAAGCAACAGGTGATGGGCAAACCTCTCCACCAATAGTTTTCCTGTATGATAAAACATTGTTTCCAAAAATAAATGCCACACACACATTTTTCCACTGCATAGGTCATGCCTTGTTGATGGATTTGGAAGAGATTTTGAAGGTCTGGTTCCAAAAATGAACCAGTATTTATTGTGTAAAGTCCATGATGAGGCCGTCTGGAAAGTGTCCTAGAATGGACAAGAGGGCACAGCTTAGCTAAAGTTCCATTATAAAAAAACATGATAAGGAGAAACCAGTACACTTTCTTTTGTGTTATGTCGGTTTAAAGAAACATTTTCTGTGCTTGTGCCAACTGCAGAAGGGTCGATGAATTAAAAAAAATCTTTGAGCAAATGCACATGCATCCTACCAATTGATACCATTGATTGATTCAAACTTTTCTAAATGTACTCTATTTTATTTTATTATTAATATATTATTTTAAATATTTGCCACATTATTTTGGAAACCGTTTTGGAAAGCATGTTTCATGGCTGCACAGCGTGACGTCTGCATCAACTTATCCCCGTAAAGTAACTTTCAGAATAACTATAACCTTTTTGCATGGTCCTATTACTCTCAGCACTTACTGCACACAGTAAACATGACTGAAATTAACTCGATCAGTAGTGATTTATACAGGCATTGCGTGCCAGTGTCCATTGCCGACAATATAGCACATGATGATCTTCCCCAAGCTCACAACGCGTTGTGTAGTACAGTCAGTGGTTCTTAAGGGGGTCCATGAGGGGTCTCGGCTTCCAGGGGCAAAAAATAATCTATCATCACTATGTCTAGTTTAAGCCTTTTTGCATTTGGCTCTCTAGACATTATTTGAATCATTTGAACCATTTTAACAACACAAATCGTGCCACAGAAAACAGAGAAAATGCCAGCACTCATTAATGTCCTTTCTAATGTTCTTTATTTACCTCGCATAGTGTACAGCAACGAACGCGTTTCGACCTGTGTGGTCTTCCTCAGCGCTAACGTGAACTCTTCTGAGAACCACAGGCATAGTAAGATCAGCTATTTTCAGGCGGGACATTGTTGTACGACAAAGTATAAATCTTAAAAGGATCCCTGACTAATAAGATCACTTAAAACATTATACTTTCCCTATCTAACTAAAATAAACAAATAAAAACACCAATGGCATCTTATTTCTTTCATAAATAGAGAATATTTCACTCAACAGGAACTGCTCCTGGCGCAGGATGATGATGTCATATGTGGTTTAGCTTTAGGAAATATATGGATGAAAATGCTCATGTGACATCATCATCCTGCGACCGAAGCACCTCCTATTGAGTGAAAGACTCTATTTATGAAAGAAATAAAGTATTGAAGTCTTTTTTTATCTGCATGTTGTAGTTATAGAAGGCAAGTATAGTGTTTTAAGGCATATTTGTCTTATTAGCCAGGGATCCTTTTAAGCTGGGGGAGCATCAACAGGGGTTGACGTGTCTCCTCTCTGTCTGTCTGTCTGTCTGTCTGTCTGTCTGTCTGTCTGTCTGTCTGTCTGTCTGTCTGTCTGTCTGTCTGTCTGTCTGTCTGTCTGTCTGTCTGTCCTGTCAGGCTCTGGGGTGGACGACGCTGTGGGAGAGGTGTCCATCCACGTGGAGATCTTCACCCACCCCAACACCGGGGAGCACAAGGTCACCGTTAAAGGTCAGATCATGTTCTTCAGTGTTCTGTTACTGTTACACCCCGTTCTCCCTCGAATCGGCGCACAGTGGTCCCTGGTTTCATCTTCAAAAAGGTTTAGAACAGGTGGTCCGGGGACCACCAGTGGTCCCTGAGAGGATTCCAGGTGGTCCCCAGGCTAAATGATGGAGAGTTGGTTAACCAGGTTGTAAGTCTTTGAGAGCGCGAACATGAAACCAAATGGACCCTTGCAGGTCCATTTGGTTTCATGTTCGCGCTCTCAAGAGTTAAAATATTCATCATCTGAATGATCCCAAATCTACACAACTAGAGATCCAGGTTTGCCTGTTATGCTTCCGAATTGTATCCTGAAATAAAAACAGAAGAAATCTTTTTGGTTTTGGGTCTCTGGGGCTAAAATCTCATCCAAATTGATCCGTGGCTCAAATGCTGAATAAATAGTTGGCCGTGGGAATAGTTGGCCCTTACATTTTCCAAACTCACTCACTCACTCCCTGGCTCTTTCTTTCTCAGTGGTGGCTGCCAACGACCTGAGGTGGCAGACACAGGGAATATTTCGGCCTTTTGTAGAGATCTACATCATCGGCCCTCACCTCAGCGACAAGAAGAGGAAGTACGCCACCAAGTCCAAGAACAACAGCTGGGCTCCCAAATACAATGAAACGTTCACCTTGTGAGTACAATACAAGCCTCTCGGAGCGGAGGGTGGTCCTCAGGGGCGGATGTAACATTTCCCAATTGGGGGGGCAGGAGAAAATGGTATGGGGGGCGGCTTCGCGCCACAGGCAATGAAGTCGCCCCCATACCATTTTCGGTTACTTTTATTAGGCAAGTAAAGCATCAATAATAACATCAGTTGTTATTGAAGTTGCATCAGAGAGATGAAATGGTGTTGATTTAGTGGTGTAGTAGTACTGTAGTTAGTTAGTAGTGTTTCATTTTAAATATAATCACTTTAATTTGAAATATCTTATTTGGGTTGTTTTGCATGCCATCATGTTTGGTGGGGCAGTCAGGGCATTTAGGGGGGCATTGCCCCCCCACATGCCCATGCCTAGATGCCCTCAGGTGGTCCTCGATCCGAAGCGGCTCTGATGCATTTTAACACAAAGACTGCCGCGGTTTACGGCCGCGAGCCGACCGTTGCCAGAACCACGCTGCATGTAAAACATCCCATTTGGGTATGCTGTCTTGCTAATGTCAATGCTAGCGAGCTCAAATGGACCCATCTGCATGAACATGCAGAGTTCTCTAGAACTCGAGTTAGTCGAGTCTGCCATTAGAATGGAGGTATACGGCAGTGCGCATGTCACATAAATAAGCGAAACAGTCTTTGTGTTAAGACCCGCTCAGTGCTAAAATGTGCATTAGGAGCAAAATAGTCATTGCTCATCAAACTCAAAAAAGCTTAATCTTTTCACTGACAAAAAATGTTTGTCAATATAGGTCCAAAGTTCACATCTAGACATTTTCATTAATTTTGATAAAAATAATACCAGGAGGACTTACATTTGAACTGTTTTTCGTATAATTCCAATTATGGTTGAAATAAAGGTCAGAAGTCAAAAGTCACCCTATCTTCAATTGAGTGCCACAGCGCCACGCATTGGCCAATGTTGTATGATTTGTGTCTTCAACGTCTGGCATAGCCCTCTACCATACTGCCAAGTTTCGCAAAAAATAAAAATAAAAAAACAACCAAAAAACAACTGCATTAAGCCAGAACTGCTATTTCTGGCAAAGAAAAATTCTGGGCAAAAACAATGAGGCGGCAGCCTGGAGCCTTGGCCACCAAACAAGCTTTTTCGAGGTTTTAATGAGGTAGCAGCAGGTGCCAGGTGTCATGCAAGTAAGACATGCGTGACCCCTGGCATGTGGGAAGACACACAGACAGACGTTTAGGACGGTCACAGGAAAATAAAGGCACAATGAAAAGCCCACCGAGTGGCAGACATGCCTGTTCTGTCCACCATGCCTGACCATGCAGTCCTCACAGGCAGACAGACACAAACAAATAAACAAACACACACACACACACACACACACACACACACACACACACATTGATGCCCGTTGTGTACATAGGAAACAGTGCGTGATAGCAACAATTCATAAAGTAAAAAACGAATAAAGAGAAAACATTATGACGTATGAATGCGCTCTTCACTAAGTCCCTCCTCAATCCAGCCTTGTCCAATACGAACGTTAGAAGAGGAAAGCTTGACCAGGAAAGCTTGACCTGCATAGCAACAGTAGCTAAACTATTTGGACTGGCATTGGACAGTGACTAAACCCCGCCCCAAAGGGTGGAGTTTTGAGAAGGGCTCATTGGG
>CM076979.1:25164648-25180098 GCA_039105355.1 Benthosema pterotum
GGGAAAGCACAAACCACTAACCACTATCAACCTGGCGCCCACATTTTGGGCATGCCGTTATAGTCGAACCTTTTCCCCTGGTCTATATGCCAAGAGAACGCAGGACCTCTCCTCAAAGGGCTACAGATGCTGACCACATCAGGCTTGGCACTGTAAACTGTATACAGAGGACCTACAGAATACTTATGTAGCATAGAATAGCACAGGGATGGATTTAACAGCACTCGCTCTTCACTTGTAACCCACTAAAACTAATTAGATTACATTGCTATAAGCTGCGGCATTGTGATTTTCTTATTCTGACAATGCCATATCCATTCCATAGCCATCATGAACACTTTGACAATGCTAGCACCTCAATAATTACTTGGGGGTGAGCGGAGCGGGCGCAAGTAAGGCGAGTAGGCCGTGGCCTACTGGTGCGCAACACGAAAGTTTGACTCTGCCGAGTGCTGATCTAGTCCATGGGTTTTCAACCTTTTTGATGCCAGGGACCACCATTTTTTCAGAATTTGAGCCACGGACCACCACTTGAGGACATTTTATCCCCACAGACCCCAAAACTAAAGATTTCTTTTGCTTTTGTCCATCTTCTAGTTGTGTAGACTTGGGCGAATTCACATGATGAATATTTTAACTCTTGAGAGTGTAAAAATGAAACCAAATGGACCCGCAAGGGTCCATTTGGTTTCATTTTTACATTCTCAAGAGTTACATCTGGTTAACCAACTTAGCTGGGGACCACCTGGAACCTTCTCAGGGACCACTGGTGGTCCCCGGACCACCTGTTGAAAACCCTTGATCTAGTCCAAACTAAAATTGTTCCTCACAGTAAGAGTTGAATGATCTCTGTTCCATTCTTTTGCATTGCCACATAGCTCCCCGCTCCCCTTAATTTTTATTTTTATAGTGGATACCAACCACAACGGCCTCTAACCCCAGAAAGGTCAGAAATCCCTTTTTTCGATCACTCACTCAATTTGGAGTCATTTCATATGGCCCCTGATTGAACAAGCCAACAAGGTATAACATATAACTGAAGTCTATGCATCTGTAGTCTGTAACGTTTACGTGGACCTGTCGTTTCTGAAGCAGTCTGATAATGTTTACATTGTGAATTATTTATTGTTATCAGCAAAAAAAAGTGTTTGTCTGATAAGTTGTACATTGTTATGTCTATTGACATTGGCCAAACGTTGGAAAATTGTAGTATAGTGAGTGGACTAAGGAGAGACAGAGGAAATATTTATTAGACAGTAGATTGCAGACATTGTAAATAGTACCACTACTGATGTTCCTATATGAAGTGACATTCGCTGCTCGTTTACATTTTTCCTTTGGCGAGCAGGATGGATCGACACCTATCTTTAGACACAGAGCAGAGAGTGCTCATTTTAAAGATGGACTAGATGTGACTGTGTCTGTGGATGTGTATACAGGACAGGCTGGAGTTGCACAACTGATTTGTCCTCATCACAATTAGAAAATATATAGTGTTGACATGAATTGCCTGCTTAGGACAGTGTTTACATTTATCATGGTCATCTTGTGCCCTGCCAGTCGAGGTTGTCCTCCTTATTCACGCGCCTTGTTTGATTAAAGCTTCTTGCAAATATGCAGCTGTTGCATTATATAGCTGTAAATCCCCCCCCCTAGATTTGTTATTGCTGTTAATGGTAATATAGGCAACTTAAGTGTGTACAAAAATCTGTGTGAACCCATTTCAATCTAACTCCACCTCACCTCCACTCTATTGGCTCATTATGAAACGGCTGCAGACTGCTGCGCTGTGATCGGCTAAAACGTCGCCTCATCCGCCCAAAACCCCCTCCTGCACACACACTAGCACCGCCTTGCCATGAGCCAGATGAAAAGGATTTGTTGACAACAAAAGTTCTGGATCGTTTGCAGGGCTAAAGTGAGTGTCTCTCTGCAGGGAAACAACCACAGCATCAAAGTAGAAGTGACATGAGGGGGGAAAAGGCAAAAGGTATACTGTAGCCATGTATATTTTTTGATTTGGGGCTAAAAAGTTGCCTATAATTCCTTTAACAAAGACACCTTTGTCGGTTATCTTTCAAAGCGGTCATAGAGTCAATGTTTTGGATTTTTTTTTTGTGCAACCGAGTGTCACGTATACTGGTGACGTGCACTGATGGGCTGACATATTGAAAGGGTTGTGCGGTATGCACGAAGAGGTTTAGGGTAGGGAAGTCAAAGCACAATGAAAAAGCACATAGACATAGCCCACTTACTAAAATGGACCCGAGTTGCACCTGTATTCGGTACACCTTATTTGGGTTTATCCTTATTTTATACTTTACACCAGTGGTTTTCAACCTTTTTTATCCCAGGGCCCACTATTTATTCAGCATTTGAGCCACGGACCACCATTTGATGACATTTTAGCCCCACAGACCCCAAAACTAAAGATTTCTTTTGCTGTTATCCACAATTCCAAGCTGGATTTTGGAAACAAACAGGCAAACATACAGATCAAAATGACCATTAATCTTCTACATTGTCTTGGTTTCATGTTTACGCTCCCAAGAGTTACATCTGGTTAACCAACTTTTCATCTGGTTAACCAACTTAGCTGGGGACCACCTGGAACCATCTCAAGGACCACTGGTGGTCCACGAACCACTGGTTGAAAACCACTGCTTTACACCAAATCTCTGTTTGGTGAAAGTTCCCTCGCCAAAATAGGGTTGCTGTGAATCTGAATGACGGACAGGCATGCTCTGTCCTTGGACTGTCCAGCTCTCACAGGCAGACAGACGGACGGACACACAAACAAACAAACAAACAAACATTGTCCAGTACATAGGAAGCAGTGCATGATACAGCAACCATTCAATATGTACAAAAATAAAAAAGTGAAATAATATGAACATCTTTCTTGTGCCAGCACGCATAATTACTTGATGTTATTTGCCCGTTGTTGTCCCCTTCCATTTATTTTGATATTTTACAATTATTTTATATTTTTCAGATTTGTGAATATATAAATATGTATTTCTGATGATGTGTAGTGGTACGAAGTACTGGCATGGGAGAATTGTTTTATACCGATTTCTTGGTTTGTTTGTTTTATTTTCTATTCTGGTTGTTGTTATTGGAGGTTGAGGTTAGTGAGACTGCTGTGTATCTGCTTCCAATACAAATAAAGAAACAAATGTCATTTCTTTGCCATTGTGTGGATTACTACAGTGGTGCTTGTGTTGTGATGTCAGAACGGGTCAGATCTAGGGGTGCAAATGCAATGCTAGGGGTGCAATTGCAATGCTTAATGCCATGATATCAATATCGAATCGCCAGGTCCAAAATAGGCCTATTCATTCATTTCTACACGTCAGAAAGATTGACTGACGTTATCAGGCTGCATTGATGTGATTGAACTTTTTGTTATCTATATTGTTTAAAATTGCTTTGAAATTATGTAGTTGATTGAACTTGTGGTGAAACACAACTTGATGACATCTTCAAGTTGTGTTTGTGTTGTGTTTGTTAATGACTTATCTATTAGGACCTTTTTTCTGAGGGCGTACAAATGGAACCAAATGGACCCGTCACCAGGGTCCATTTGGCTTCATTTGTATGCCCTCAGAAAAAATCTTGAAAGTGGGTGGAACTCCCCTTTAAATGTTCTAGTAGCCTATAATAAAAGCTCAGTCATTTGTGGGGAAAAGATGCGATATATCGATATATCAAATCGATTCGCAGCATAATTAAGAATCGCAATATGAAATGATTCATATAAGCCTAAATATGAATATTGTATCGTATCGTGAGGTAAGTGAATCGTTCCAACCCTAGTCAGATGGGGTCCATATCCCAGGCAGAAGCTTCACGGCTGGTTCTGGACACAGAACAAAGTTACGAAGCAAGCAGAGTGAATCAGTGGATAAATACACTAGCTTGCCTGAGATTTGTGATAATGACAAATCAAGTGACTTCAACAGAGGAAGATGAAAAACGACATAGTGTATCACCCCAAAACATGTCCACTATTTTGTTTTTTTTTTTTTTTGGTGATTTGGTGAATATCATCAAACATCAATTAATTGGCAGCTACTGTACTGTTTATACAGATTTCTTCTATGAAATGCAAATAAAAATTACATCTGTGTGAAGAGAAGTGGTGCGACTGCCTTTTGAGAGGGACACACAACCATCTATGAACACAACACTAGAGCGCTCTGCCTTGAGAAATTGTTGAGGGAATTAAAATGATAAAATAACAAGTGTGAACCCATAGTCATTCTTAGCTACTGTATTTAGGTAATTGCCTAAATATATTGATCTACTTTTTTCATTGTACAAGCTAGTGAACAGTATTTAAAATTAGACTTTACAAGTGTCACTTTAGAAAGGCCCTTCTCTTTTTACTTTTCAAGCAACTGGACCTTTGGGCAAGTAGGACATCATCTGTACATGATGGATACTGTATTGAATGTTGAAATGTGGAAATTGAGATTTTTTAACAAACTATAATATTGCCGTTTTCAAGGATTTTTGAAAAGTAACGAAATAGAAGAAAAACACAGCCTATAGTACATGGTCTCTGACAACATGCCGTATGCTGTTTTTTTTTTTTTTTTTTTTAATTGGGATTTTTTGAAAAATGCCGAAAACGAGAATCTTTGACATACTATAATACGTCAAAAATCGTGTTTTTGCAGATTTTTGAAAAAATAACAAAATAAAAGAAAAATGACAGCCTATAGCACATGGTCTCGGGCAACATGCTATAGTATGCAGTTTTTTCATAATTTTTGAGGGTTTTCTGAAAAATGGATTTTCTCAAAAAGGATTTTTGAAACAATGTCGGAATCGACGAAAAACCAAAGGCTATAGTGCATGGTCTTGGACGGCATGCTATAGTAGGGTGTTTTTCATTGTTTTCATGTCATTTTTCACCGTTTTTGAGGATTTTTAAAAAAATGTCGCAATCGAAGAAAAACCAAAGGCTATAGTACATGGTCTCGGAGGCCATGCTATAGTATGGCGTTTTTCATCGTTTTTGAGGATTTCGAAAAAATGTCGAAATCGACGAACAACCAAAGGCTATAGTACATGGTCTCGGGCGGCATGCTATAGTATGGCGTTTTTCATTGTTTTTGAGGATTTCGAAAAAATGGCGAAATCGATGATAAACCAAAGGCTATAGTACATGGCTTCGGACTACATGCTATAGTATGGCGTTTTTCATCGTTTTTGAGGATTTCGAAACAAATGTCGAATTATCGACGAAAAACCAAAGGCTATAGTACATGGTCTCGGACGGCATGCTATAGTATGGCGTTTTTCATCGTTTTTGAGGATTTCAAAAAAATGTCGAAATCGACAAAAAAACAAAGGCTATAGTGCATGGTCTCGGAGGGCATGCTATAGTATGGCGTTTTTCATCGTTTTAAAGATTTCGAAAAAATGTCGAAATCGACGAAAAACCAAAGGCTATAGTACATGGTCTCGGAGGCCATGCTATAGTATGCCGTTTTTCATCGTTTTTGAGGATTTCGAAAAAATATCGAAATCGACAAAAAATCAAAGGCTATAGTACATGGTCTCGGACGGCATGCTATAGTATGGCGTTTTTCATCGTTTTTGAGGATTTTGAAAAAAATGTCGAATTATCGACGAAAAACCAAAGGCTATAGTACATGGTCTCGGACGGCATGCTATAGTATGGCGTTTTTCATCGTTTTTGAGGATTTCGAAAAAATGTCGAAATCGACGAAAAACCAAAGGCTATAGTACATGGTCTCGGAGGGCATGCTATAGTATGGCGTTTTTCATCGTTTTTGAGGATTTCGAAAAAATGTCGAAAACGACGAAAAACCAAAGGCTATAGTACATGGTCTCGGAGGGCATGCTATAGTATGGCGTTTTTCATCGTTTTTGAAGATTTCGAAAAAATGTCGAATTCGACGAAAAACCAAAGGCTATAGTACATGGTCTCGGAGGGCATGCTATAGTATGGCGTTTTTCATCGTTTTTGAGGATTTCGAAAAAATATCCAAATCGACAAAAAATCAAAGGCTATCCACCTTTTGATTATGGCCCATAATGCATTGTGATTGTGTGTGCGGCAGATCCTGTTGCAAACAGGGGAGGGGTCGCGGGAGGAGTCGAGGAGGGAAGCCTCGCCTTCATGGGGACAGGCTTCCCCCCTTGTCCCCTCCTATGATCCCCTCCCACAAGTGCTGGCTCAATTGATGTTTGTTGTAACGCCGATGTGATGCCAATGTGAACAGAGTCTCGTTTGTCTAGTGGACTGCTGCGCAGGCTTGAAATCTGTGCATCTATTCTTCGTGGGTTCAAATCCTGCTGTTGCCACATTTATTTATTTCCCCAACAACCGCAGACTTTACATGTTCAATAAGTATAATTAAAGTTAGGTTTAGGAATGGTTTTATTGAGGTTTTCGGTCCAAAACACAGCCCAGCGCTCCCTTCTGCACTGACAACCAATCACCAATAACAGAACCATCCGAGGAAAAAACCTCTCCAGCCGTGCGCTGCGCACACTCTAAAGCCATTTGGGAGAGGAGTTGCGACATTAAGGGAGTCAGAAAGTAAGCGCTCGAGCGCTGTTCATGCAGCCTGAAAGAGGGACAACCTGGATGCAATGTTTTCAACGAGAGCGGTGCAAATAAGAACTATTTTAGGCATGCGTAGTTGCGTACACCATGTTAACTGTTTTAACGTGTTGAACAGTAACAACTAAAGTCTTCGTAATGATTATGTTTAATAATATGGTGAATAAAGGGATTTAAGATCTTTAAAGTTAGGCTGCTGCCTCTGTCCATTGTACCGCCTACCTCCGGTACAGGATTTGTCCCTATTTGTTGTCCCCATTCTCAGTAGAAGTGTAGGCCTATGCAGAAGATCCGCCATTGGACTGACCCCATTAAGTGAACAGAGTTTGCGTATCTTTGTCTATACTATATGGCTCTGACTTTTCCCGAGCTCTTTAGCATCTATGAAGCGAGAAACAATGGAAGCCTTTCGAGGTGTGGGTTCAGGTGAAATATACCCAATCTGCAAACTGTAATATACTTAAACCAATCAATCATTGCACAGCTATGTGGATATTTACTCCTTATTGTGAATGTGGGTGGGACAGTGGGATGCCATGCGACAAGAGTGTCCGCCCATGCGAGCATGTAAACACTGTGACGCTACTTCCCACGGCACTCCCACCGGATGGGTCGCACACACAACTTTTTCCCCATCACTTTGGCGGGGAAAAAGGTCAATAGTACATGGTCTCGGACGGCATGCTATAGTATATGGCGTTTTACATTGTTTTTGAGGATTTCGAAAAAATGGCGAAATCAACGATAAACCAAAGGCTATAGTACATGGCTTCGGGCTACATGCTATAGTATGGCGTTTTTCATCGTTTTTGAGGATTTCGAAAAAAATGTCGAAATCGACGAAAAACCAAAGGCTATAGTACATGGTCTCGGACGGCATGCTATAGTATGGCGTTTTTCATCGTTTTTGAGGATTTCGAAAAAATGTCGAAATCGACGAAAAACCAAAGGCTATAGTACATGGTCTCGGAGGGCATGCTATAGTATGGCGTTTTTCATCGTTTTTGAGGATTTCGAAAAAATGTCGACATCGACGAAAAACCAAAGGCTATAGTACATGGTCTCGGAGGGCATGCTATAGTATGGCGTTTTACATTGTTTTTGAGGATTTCGAAAAAATGGCGAAATCAACGATAAACCAAAGGCTATAGTACATGGCTTCGGGCTACATGCTATAGTATGGCGTTTTTTATCATTTTTGAGGATTTCGAAAAAAATGTCGAAATCGACGAAAAACCAAAGGCTATAGTACATGGTCTCGGACGGCATGCTATAGTATGGCGTTTTTCATCGTTTTTGAGGATTTCGAAAAAATGTCGAAATCGACGAAAAACCAAAGGCTATAGTACATGGTCTCGGACGGCATGCTATAGTATGGCGTTTTTCATCGTTTTTGAGGATTTCGAAAAAATGTCGAAATCGACGAAAAACCAAAGGCTATAGCACATGGTCTCGGATGGCATGCTATAGTATGGCGTTTTTCATCGTTTTTGAGGATTTCGAAAAAATGTCGAAATCGACGAAAAACCAAAGGCTATAGTACATGGTCTCAGAGGCCATGCTATAGTATGGCGTTTTTCATCGTTTTTGAGGATTTCGAAAAAATGTCGAAATCGACGAAAAACCAAAGGCTATAGCACATGGTCTCGGATGGCATGCTACAGTATGGCGTTTTTCATCGTTTTTGAGGATTTCGAAAAAATGTCGAAATCGACGAAAAACCAAAGGCTATAGTACATGGTCTCGGACGGCATGTTATAGTATGGCGTTTTTCATCGTTATTGAGGATTTCGAAAAAATGTCGAAATCGACGAAAAACCAAAGGCTATAGTACATGGTCTCGGAGGGCATGCTATAGTATGGCGTTTTTCATCGTTTTTGAAGATTTCGAAAAAATGTCGAATTCGACGAAAAACCAAAGGCTATAGTACATGGTCTCGGAGGGCATGCTATAGTATGGCGTTTTTCATCGTTTTTGAGGATTTCGAAAAAATGTCGAAAACGACGAAAAACCAAAGGCTATAGTACATGGTCTCGGAGGGCATGCTATAGTATGACGTTTTTCATCGTTTTTGAAGATTTCGAAAAAAAAGTCGAAATCGACGAAAAACCAAAGGCTATAGTACATGGTCTCGGACGGCATGCTATAGTATGGCGTTTTTCATCGTTTTTGAGGATTTCGAAAAAATGTCGAAATCGACGAAAAACCAAAGGCTATAGTACATGGTCTCGGAGGGCATGCTATAGTATGGCGTTTTTCATCGTTTTTGAGGATTTCGAAAAAATGTCGAAAACGACGAAAAACCAAAGGCTATAGTACATGGTCTCGGAGGGCATGCTATAGTATGGCGTTTTTCATCGTTTTTGAGGATTTCGAAAAAATGTCGAAAACGACGAAAAACCAAAGGCTATAGTACATGGTCTCGGACGGCATGCTATAGTATGGCGTTTTTCATCGTTTTTGAGGATTTCGAAAAAATGTCGAAAACGACGAAAAACCAAAGGCTATAGTACATGGTCTCGGACGGCATGCTATAGTATGGCGTTTTTCATCGTTTTTGAGGATTTCGAAAAAAATGTCGAAATCGACGAAAAACCAAAGGCTATAGCACATGGTCTCGGATGGCATGCTATAGTATGGCGTTTTTCATCGTTTTTGAGGATTTCGAAAAAATGTCGAAATCGACGAAAAACCAAAGGCTGTAGTACATGGTGTCGGACGTCATGTTATAGTATGGCGTTTTTCATCGTTATTGAGGATTTCGAAAAAAATGTCGAAATCGACAAAAACCAAAGGTTATAGTACATGGTCTCGGAGGGCGGCATGCTATAGTATGGCGTTTTTCATCGTTTTTGAAGATTTCGAAAAAAATGTCGAATTCGACGAAAAACCAAAGGCTATAGTACATGGTCTCGGAGGCCATGCTATAGTATGCCGTTTTTCATCGTTTTTGAGGATTTCGAAAAAATGTCGAAATCGACGAAAAACCAAAGGCTATAGTACATGGTCTCGGAGGGCATGCTATAGTATGGCGTTTTTCATCGTTTTTGAGGATTTCGAAAAAATGTCGAAAACGACGAAAAACCAAAGGCTATAGTACATGGTCTCGGAGGGCATGCTATAGTATGGCGTTTTTCATCGTTTTTGAAGATTTCGAAAAAATGACGAATTCGACGAAAAACCAAAGGCTATAGTACATGGTCTCGGAGGCCATGCTATAGTATGCCGTTTTTCATCGTTTTTGAGGATTTCGAAAAAATATCGAAATCGACAAAAAATCAAAGGCTATAGTACATGGTCTCGGACGGCTGCTATAGTATGGCGTTTTACATTGTTTTTGAGGATTTCGAAAAAATGGCGAAATCAACGATAAACCAAAGGCTATAGTACATGGCTTCGGGCTACATGCTATAGTATGGCGTTTTTCATCGTTTTTGAGGATTTCGAAAAAATGTCGAAATCGACGAAAAACCAAAGGCTATAGTACATGGTCTCAGAGGCCATGCTATAGTATGGCGTTTTTCATCGTTTTTGAGGATTTCGAAAAAAATGTCGAAATCGGAAAAACCAAAGGCTATAGCACATGGTGTCGGATGGCATGCTATAGTATGGCGTTTTTCATCATTTTTGAGGATTTCGAAAAAAATGTCGAATCGACGAAAAACCAAAGGCTATAGTACATGGTCTCGGACGGCATGCTATAGTATGGCGTTTTTCATCGTTTTTGAGGATTTCGAAAAAATATCCAAATCAACAAAAAATCAAAGGCTATAGTACATGGTCTCGGACGGCATGCTATAGTATGGCGTTTTACATTGTTTTTGAGGATTTCGAAAAAAATGGCGAAATCAACGATAAAACCAAAGCTATAGTACATGCTTCGGGCTACATGCTATAGTATGGCGTTTTTCATCGTTTTTGAGGATTTCGAAAAAATGTCGAAATCGACGAAAAACCAAAGGCTATAGTACATGGTCTCAGAGGCCATGCTATAGTATGGCGTTTTTTATCGTTTTTGAGGATTTCGAAAAAATGTCGAAATCGACGAAAAACCAAAGGCTATAGCACATGGTGTCGGATGGCATGCTATAGTATGGCGTTTTTCATCATTTTTGAGGATTTCAAAAAAATGTCGAAATCGACGAAAAACCAAAGGCTATAGTACATGGTCTCGGACGGCATGCTATAGTATGGCGTTTTTCATCGTTTTTGAGGATTTCGAAAAAAATGTCGAAAACGACGAAAAACCAAAGGCTATAGTACATGGTCTCGGACGGCATGCTATAGTATGGCGTTTTTCATCGTTTTTGAGGATTTCGAAAAAAATGTCGAATTCGACGAAAACCAAAGGCTATAGCAATCGTCTCGGAGGCCATGCTATAGTATGCCGTTTTTCATCGTTTTTGAGGATTTCGAAAAAATGACGAAATCGACGAAAAACCAAAGGCTATAGTACATGGTCTCGGAGGGCATGCTATAGTATGGCGTTTTTCATCGTTTTTGAGGATTTCGAAAAAATGTCGAAAACGACGAAAAACCAAAGGCTATAGTACATGGTCTCGGAGGGCATGCTATAGTATGGCGTTTTTCATCGTTTTTGAGGATTTCGAAAAAATGTCGAAAACGACGAAAAACCAAAGGCTATAGTACATGGTCTCGGAGGGCATGCTATAGTATGGCGTTTTTCATCGTTTTTGAAGATTTCGAAAAAATGTCGAATTCGACGAAAAACCAAAGGCTATAGTACATGGTCTCGGAGGCCATGCTATAGTATGCCGTTTTTCATCGTTTTTGAGGATTTCGAAAAAATATCCAAATCGACAAAAAATCAAAGGCTATAGTACATGGTCTCGGGCGGCATGCTATAGTATGGCGTTTTACATTGTTTTTGAGGATTTCGAAAAAATGGCGAAATCAACGATAAACCAAAGGCTATAGTACATGGCTTCGGGCTACATGCTATAGTATGGCGTTTTTCATCGTTTTTGAGGATTTCGAAAAAATGTCGAAATCGACGAAAAACCAAAGGCTATAGTACATGGTCTCGGACGGCATGCTATAATATGGCGTTTTTTCATCGTTTTTGAGGATTTCGAAAAAATGTCGAAATCGACGAAAAAACCAAAGGCTATAGTACATGGTCTCAGAGGCCATGCTATAGTATGGCGTTTTTCATCGTTTTTGAGGATTTCGAAAAATGTCGAAATCGACGAAAAGACCAAAGGCTATAGCACATGGTCTCGGATGGCATGCTATAGTATGGCGTTTTTCATCATTTTTGAGGATTTCAAAAAAATGTCGAAATCGACGAAAAAACCAAAGGCTATAATACATGGTCTCGGACGGCATGCTATAGTATGGCGTTTTTCATCGTTTTTGAGGATTTTGAAAAAATGTCGAATTCGACGAAAACCAAAGGCTATAGCACATGTCTCGGATGGCATGCTATAGTATGGCGTTTTTCATCGTTTTTGAGGATTTCGAAAAAATGTCGAAATCGACGAAAAACCAAAGGCTATAGTACATGGTCTCGGAGGGCATGCTATAGTATGGCGTTTTTCATCGTTTTTGAGGATTTCGAAAAAATGTCCAATTCAAAGAAAAACCAAAGGCTATAGTACATGGTCTCGGACGGCATGCTATAGTATGGCGTTTTTCATCGTTTTTGAGGATTTCGAAAAAATGGCGAAATCAACGATAAACCAAAGGCTATAGTACATGGCTTCGGGCTACATGCTATAGTATGGCGTTTTTCATCGTTTTTGAGGATTTCGAAAAAAATGTCGAAATCGACGAAAAAACCAAAGGCTATAGTACATGGTCTCGGACGGCATGCTATAGTATGGCGTTTTTCATCGTTTTTGAGGATTTCGAAAAAATGTCGAAATCGACGAAAAACCAAAGGCTATAGTACATGGTCTCGGAGGGCATGCTATAGTATGGCGTTTTTCATCGTTTTTGAGGATTTCGAAAAAATGTCGAAATCGACGAAAAACCAAAGGCTATAGTACATGGTCTCGGAGGCATGCTATAGTATGGCGTTTTTCATCGTTTTTGAGGATTTCGAAAAAATGTCGAAACGACGAAAAACCAAAGGCTATAGTACATGGTCTCGGAGGGCATGCTATAGTATGGCGTTTTTCATCGTTTTTGAAGATTTCGAGAAAATGACGAATTCGACGAAAAACCAAAGGCTATAGTACATGGTCTCGGAGGCATGCTATAGTATATGCCGTTTTTTCATCGTTTTTGAGGATTTCGAAAAATATCCAAATCAACAAAAAATCAAAGGCTATAGTACATGGTCTCGGACGGCATGCTATAGTATGCGTTTTACATTGTTTTTGAGGATTTCGAAAAAAAATGGCGAAATCAACGAATAAACCAAAGGCTATAGTACATGGGCTTCGGGCTACATGCTATAGTATGGCGTTTTTCATCGTTTTTGAGGATTTCGAAAAAATGTCGAAATCGACGAAAAACCAAAGGCTATAGTACATGGTCTCAGAGGCCATGCTATAGTATGGCGTTTTTCATCGTTTTTGAGGATTTCGAAAAAATGTCGAAATCGACGAAAAACCAAAGGCTATAGCACATGGTGTCGGATGGCATGCTATAGTATGGCGTTTTTCATCATTTTTGAGGATTTCAAAAAAATGTCGAAATCGACGAAAAACCAAAGGCTATAGTACATGGTCTCGGACGGCATGCTATAGTATGGCGTTTTTCATCGTTTTTGAGGATTTCGAAAAAATGTCGAAAACGACGAAAAACCAAAGGCTATAGTACATGGTCTCGGACGGCATGCTATAGTATGGCGTTTTTCATCGTTTTGAGATTTCGAAAAAATGTCGAATTCGACGAAAAACCAAAGGCTATAGCAATCGTCTCGGAGGCCATGCTATAGTATGCCGTTTTTCATCGTTTTTGAGGATTTCGAAAAAATGTCGAAATCGACGAAAAACCAAAGGCTATAGTACATGGTCTCGGAGGGCATGCTATAGTATGGCGTTTTCATCGTTTTGAGGATTTCGAAAAAAATGTCGAAAACGACGAAAAACCAAAGGCTATAGTACATGGTCTCGGAGGGCATGCTATAGTATGCGTTTTTCATCGTTTTTGAGGATTTCGAAAAAATGTCGAAAACGACGAAAAACCAAAGGCTATAGTACATGGTCTCGGAGGGCATGCTATAGTATGGCGTTTTTCATCGTTTTTGAAGATTTCGAAAAAATGTCGAATTCGACGAAAAACCAAAGGCTATAGTACATGGTCTCGGAGGCCATGCTATAGTATGCCGTTTTTCATCGTTTTTGAGGATTTCGAAAAAATATCCAAATCGACAAAAAATCAAAGGCTATAGTACATGGTCTCGGACGGCATGCTATAGTATGGCGTTTTACATTGTTTTTGAGGATTTCGAAAAAATGGCGAAATCAACGATAAACCAAAGGCTATAGTACATGGCTTCGGGCTACATGCTATAGTATGGCGTTTTTCATCGTTTTTGAGGATTTCGAAAAAAAATGTCGAAATCGACGAAAAACCAAAGGCTATAGTACATGGTCTCGGACGGCACATGCTATAGTATGGCGTTTTTCATCGTTTTTGAGGATTTCGAAAAAATGTCGAAATCGACGAAAAACCAAAGGCTATAGTACATGGTCTCGGAGGGCATGCTATAGTATGGCGTTTTTCATCGTTTTTGAGGATTTCGAAAAAATGTCGAAAACGACGAAAAACCAAAGGCTATAGTACATGGTCTCGGAGGGCATGCTATAGTATGGCGTTTTTCATTGTTTTTGAGGATTCGAAAAATGTCGAAAACGACGAAAAACCAAAGGCTATAGTACATGGTCTCGGACGGCATGCTTTAGTATGGCGTTTTTCATCGTTTTTGAGGATTTCGAAAAAAATGTCGAAAATCAACGAAAAACCAAAGGCTATAGTACATGGTCTCAGAGGCATGCTATAGTATGGCGTTTTTCATCTTTTTTGAGGATTTCGAAAAAAAATGTCGAAATCGACGAAAAACCAAAGGCTATAGTAATGGTCTCGGAGGGCATGCTATAGTATGGCGTTTTTCATCGTTTTGAGGATTTTGAAAAAATGTCGAAGAAAACGACGAAAAACCAAAGGCTATAGTACATGGTCTCGGACGGCATGCTATAGTATGGCGTTTTTTCATCGTTTTTGAGGATTTCGAAAAAATGTCGTAATCGACGAAAAACCAAAGGCTATAGTACATGGTCTCAGAGGCCATGCTATAGTATGGCGTTTTTC
The DNA here is from genome assembly GCA_039105355.1 of Benthosema pterotum. Classification (NCBI taxonomy): domain Eukaryota; kingdom Metazoa; phylum Chordata; class Actinopteri; order Myctophiformes; family Myctophidae; genus Benthosema; species Benthosema pterotum. The sequence continues at coordinate 25,179,537 of CM076979.1, forward strand.
ATCGTTTTTGAGGATTTCGAAAAAAAAAAAATGTCGAAATCGACGAAAAACCAAAGGCTATAGCACATGGTCTCGGAATGGCATGCTACAGTATGGCGTTTTTTCATCGTTTTTGAGGATTTCGAAAAAATGTAGAAATCGACGAAAAACCAAAGGTAAAGTACATGGTCTCGGACGGCCATGTTATAGTATGGCGTTTTTCATCGTTTTTGAGGATTTCGAAAAAATGTCGAAATCGACGAAAAACCAAAGGCTATAGTACATGGTCTCGGGGGGCATGCTATAGTATGGCGTTTTTCATCGTTTTTGAAGATTTCGAAAAAATGTCGAATTCGACGAAAAACCAAAGGCTATAGTACATGGTCTCGGAGGGCATGCTATAGTATGGCGTTTTTTCATCGTTTTTGAAGATTTCGAAAACAAAAAAAAAAATGTTCGAAAATACCGAAAACCAAAGGCAATAGTACTATGTCTCCGGACGGCATGCTATAGTATGGCGTTTTTCATCGTTTTGAGGATTTCGAAAAAATGTCGAAAATCAAACGAAAAACCAAAGGCTCTA
>CM076979.1:25180598-25363098 GCA_039105355.1 Benthosema pterotum
CATGCTAAGTATAGCGTTTTTTCATTGTTTTTGAGGATTTCGAAAAAAAATGTCGAAATCGACGAAAAACCAAAGGCTATAGTACATGGTCTCAGAGGCCATGCTATAGTATGGCGTTTTTCATCGTTTTTGAGGATTTCGAAAAAATGTCGAAATCGACGAAAAACCAAAGGCTATAGTACATGGTCTCGGAGGGCATGCTAAAGTATGGCGTTTTTCATCGTTTTGAGGATTTCGAAAAAATGTCGAAAACGACGGAAAACCAAAGGCTATAGTACATGGTCTCGGACGGCATGCTATAGTATGGCTTTTTCATCGTTTTTGAGGATTTCGAAAAAATGTCGAATCGACGAAAAACAAAGGCTATAGTACATGGTCTCGGACGGCATGTTATAGTATGGCGTTTTTCATCGTTATGAGGATTTCGAAAAAATTTCGAAATCGACGAAAAACCAAAGGTTATAGTACATGGTCTCGAGGGCATGCTATAGAATGGCGTTTTTCATTCGTTTTTTGAAGATTTCGAAAAAATGTCGAATTCGACGAAAAAACCAAAGGCTATAGTACATGGTCTCGGAGGCCATGCTATAGTATGCCGTTTTTCATCGTTTTTGAGGATTTCGAAAAAAATGTCGAAATCAACGAAAAACCAAAGGCTATTGTACATGGTCTCGGAGGGCATGCTATAGTATGGCGTTTTTCATCGTTTTTGAGGATTTCGAAAAAATGTCGAAAACGACGGAAAACCAAAGGCTATAGTACATGGTCTCGGACGGCATGCTATAGTATGGCGTTTTTCATCGTTTTTGAGGATTTCGAAAAAATGTCGAAATCAACGAAAAACCAAAGGCTATAGTACATGGTCTCAGAGGCCATGCTATAGTATGGCGTTTTTCATCGTTTTTGAGGATTTCGAAAAAATGTCGAAAACGACGAAAAACCAAAGGCTATAGTACATGGCTTCGGGCTACATGCTATAGTATGGCGTTTTTCATCGTTTTTGAGGATTTCGAAAAAAATGTCGAAATCGACGAAAAAACCAAAGGCTATAGTACATGGTCTCGGACGGCATGCTATAGTATTGGCGTTTTTTCATCGTTTTTGAGGATTTCGAAAAAATGTCGAAATCGACGGAAAAACCAAGGCTATAGTACATGGTCTCGGACGGCATGCTATAGTATGGCGTTTTTCATCGTTTTTGAGGATTTCGAAAAAATGTCGAAATCGACGAAAAACCAAAGGCTATAGTACATGGTCTCGGACGGCATGTTATAGTATGGCGTTTTTCATCGTTATTGAGGATTTCGAAAAAATTTCGAAATCGACGAAAAACCAAAGGTTATAGTACATGGTCTCGGAGGGCATGCTATAGAATGGCGTTTTTCATCGTTTTTGAAGATTTCGAAAAAATGTCGAATTCGACGAAAAACCAAAGGCTATAGTACATGGTCTCGGAGGCCATGCTATAGTATGCGTTTTTCATCGTTTTAGATTTCGAAAAAATGTCGAAATCCAACGAAAAACCAAAGGCTATAGTACATGGTCTCGGAGGGCATGCTATAGTATGGCGTTTTTCATCGTTTTTGAGGATTTCGAAAAAATGTCGAAATCGACGGAAAACCAAAGGCTATAGTACATGGTCTCGGACGGCATGCTATAGTATGGCGTTTTTCATCGTTTTTGAGGATTTCGAAAAAATGTCGAAATCGACGAAAAACCAAAGGCTATAGTACATGGTCTCAGAGGCCATGCTATAGTATGGCGTTTTTTCATTCGTTTTTGAGGATTTTCGAAAAAATGTCGAAAACGCGAAAAACCAAAGGCTATAGTACATGGCTTCGGGCTACATGCTATAGTATGCGTTTTTCATTGTTTTTGAGGATTTCGAAAAAAATGTCGAAATCGACGAAAAACCAAAGGCTATAGTACATGGTCTCGGACGGCATGCTATAGTATGGCGTTTTTCATCGTTTTTGAGGATTTCGAAAAAATGTCGAAATCGACGAAAAACCAAAGGCTATAGTACATGGTTCTCGAGGCCAGGCTATGAGTAGCGTTTTTCATCGTTTTTTGAGGATTTCGAAAAAATGTCGAAATCAACGAAAAACCAAAGGCTATAGCACATGGTCTCGGAAGGCATGCTATAGTATGGCGTTTTTCATCGTTTTTGAGGATTTCGAAAAAATGTCGAAATCAACGAAAAAACCAAAGGCTATAGCACATGGTCTCGGAAGCATGCTATAGTATGGCGTTTTTCATCGTTTTTGAGGATTTCGAAAAAATGTCGAAATCAACGAAAAACCAAAGGCTATAGCACATGGTCTCGGATGGCATGCTATAGTATGGCGTTTTTTCATCGTTTTTGAGGATTTCGAAAAAATGTTCGAAATCAACGAAAAACCAAAGGCTATAGTACATGGTTTCGGACAGCATGCTATAGTATGGGCTTTTTCATCGTTTTTGAGGATTTCGAAAAAATGTCGAAATCGCCGAAAAACCAAAGGCTATAGTACATGGTCTCGGACGGCATGCTATAGTATGGCGTTTTTCATCGTTTTTTGAGGATTTCAAAAAAATGTCGAAATCAACGAAAAACCAAAGGCTATAGTACATGTCTCGGAGGCATTGCTATTGTATGGCGTTTTTTCATCGTTTTTGAGATTTTGAAAAAAATGTCGAAAACGACGAAAAACCAAAGAATATAGTACATGGTCTCGGAGGGCATGCTATAGTATGGCGTTTTTCATCGTTTTTGAGGATTTCGAAAAAATGTCGAAATCGACAAAAAACCAAAGGCTATAGTACATGGTCTCGGACGCATGTTATAGTATGGCGTTTTTTCATCGTTATTGAGGATTTCGAAAAAATTTCGAAATCGACGAAAAAACCAAGGTTATAGTACATGGTCTCGGAGGGCATGCTATAGAATGGCGTTTTTTCATCGTTTTTGAAGATTTCGAAAAAATGTCGAATTCGACGAAAAACCAAAGGCTTAGTACATGGTCTCGGAGGCCATGCTATAGTATGCGTTTTCATCGTTTTGAGGATTTCGAAAAAATGTCGAAATCAACGAAAAACCAAAGGCTATAGTACATGGTCTCGTAGGGCATGCTATAGTATGGCGTTTTTCATCGTTTTTGAGATTTCGAAAAAATGTCGAAAACGACGGAAAACCAAAGGCTATAGTACATGGTCTCGGACGGCATGCTATAGTATGGCGTTTTTCATCGTTTTTGAGGATTTCGAAAAAATGTCGAAATCGACGAAAAACCAAAGGCTATAGTACATGGTCTCAGAGCCATGCTATAGTATGGCGTTTTTCATCGTTTTTGAGGATTTCGAAAAAATGTCGAAAACGACGAAAAACCAAAGGCTATAGTACATGCTTCGGGCTACATGCTATAGTATGGCGTTTTTCATTTTTTTGAGGATTTCGAAAAAAAAATGTCAGAAATCGACGAAAAACCAAAGGCTATAGTACATGGTCTCGGACGGCATGCTATAGTATGGCGTTTTTCATCGTTTTGAGGATTTCGAAAAAATGTCGAAATCGACGAAAAACCAAAGGCTATAGTACATGGTCTCGGAGGGCATGCTATAGTATGGCGTTTTTCATCGTTTTTGAGGATTTCGAAAAAATGTCGAAATCGACGAAAAACCAAAGGCTATAGTACATGGTCTCGGACGGCATGCTATAGTATGGCGTTTTTCATCGTTTTTGAGGATTTCGAAAAAATGTCGAAATCGACGAAAAACAAAAGGCATAGTACATGGTCTCGGACGGCATGTTATAGTATGGCGTTTTTCATCGTTATTGAGGATTTCGAAAAAATTTCGAAATCGACGAAAAACCAAAGGTTATAGTACATGGTCTCGGAGGACATGCTATAGAATGGCGTTTTTCATCGTTTTTGAAGATTTCGAAAAAATGTCGAATTCGACGAAAAACCAAAGGCTATAGTACATGGTCTCGGAGCCCATGCTATAGTATGCACGTTTTTCATCATCGTTTTTGAGGATTTCGAAAAAATGTCGAAATCAACGAAAAACCAAAGGCTATAGTACATGGTCTCGGAGGGCATGCTATAGTATGGCTTTGTTCCATCGTTTTTGAGGATTTCGAAAAAATGTCGAAAATGACGGAAAACCAAAGGCTATAGTACACATGGTCTCAGACGGCATGCTATAGTATGGCGTTTTTCATCGTTTTTGAGGATTTCGAAAAAAATGTCGAAATCGAACGAAAAACCAAAGGATATAGTACATGGTCTCAGAGGCCATGCTATAGTATGGCGTTTTTCATCGTTTTTGAGGATTTCGAAAAAATGTCGAAAACGACGAAAAAACCAAAGGCTATAGTACATGGCTTCGGCTACATGCTATAGTATGGCGTTTTTTCATTGTTTTTGAGGATTTCGAAAAAAAATGTCGAAATCGACGAAAAACCAAAGGCTATATATAGTACATGGTCTCGGACGGCATGCTATAGTATGGCGTTTTTCATCGTTTTTGAGGATTTCGAAAAAAATGTCGAAATCGACGAAAAACCCAAAGGCTATAGTACATGGTCTCGAGGCCAGGCTATAGAGTAGCGTTTTTCATCGTTTTTGAGGATTTCGAAAAAATGTCGAAATCAACGAAAACCAAAGGCTATAGCACATGGTCTCGAAGGCATGCTATAGTATGGCGTTTTTCATCGTTTTTGAGGATTTCGAAAAAAATGTCGAAATAAACGAAAAACCAAAGGCTATAGCACATGGTCTCGGATAGCATGCTATAGTATGGCGTTTTTCATCGTTTTTTGAGGATTTCGAAAAAATGTCGAAATCAACGAAAAACCAAAGGCTATAGCACATGGTCTCGGATGGCATGCTATAGTATGGCGTTTTTCATCGTTTTTGAGGATTTCGAAAAAAATGTCGAAATCAACGAAAAACCAAAGGCTATAGTACATGGTTTCGGACAGCATGCTATAGTATGGCGTTTTTCATCGTTTTTGAGGATTTCGAAAAAATGTCGAAATCGCCGAAAAACCAAAGGCTATAGTACATGGTCTCGGACGGCATGCTATAGTATGGCGTTTTTCATCGTTTTTGAGGATTTCGAAAAAATGTCGAAATCGACGAAAAACCAAAGGCTATAGTACATGGTCTCGGAGGGCATGCTATAGTATGGCGTTTTTCATCGTTTTTGAGGATTTTGAAAAAATGTCGAAAACGACGAAAAACCAAAGGCTATAGTACATGGTCTCGGAGGGCATGCTATAGTATGGCGTTTTTCATCGTTTTTGAGGATTTCGAAAAAATGTCGAAATCGACGAAAAACCAAAGGCTATAGTACATGGTCTCAGAGGCCATGCTATAGTATGGCGTTTTTCATCGTTTTTGAGGATTTCGAAAAAATGTCGAAATCGACGAAAAACCAAAGGCTATAGCACATGGTCTCGGATGGCATGCTACAGTATGGCGTTTTTCATCGTTTTTGAGGATTTCGAAAAAATGTCGAAATCGACGAAAAACCAAAGGCTATAGTACATGGTCTCGGACGGCATGTTATAGTATGGCGTTTTTCATCGTTTTTGAGGATTTCGAAAAAATATCCAAATCGACAAAAAATCAAAGGCTATAGTACATGGTCTCGGACGGCATGCTATAGTATGGCGTTTTACATTGTTTTTGAGGATTTCGAAAAAATGGCGAAATCAACGATAAACCAAAGGCTATAGTACATGGCTTCGGGCTACATGCTATAGTATGGCGTTTTTCATCGTTTTTGAGGATTTCGAAAAAATGTCGAAATCGACGAAAAACCAAAGGCTATAGTACATGGTCTCGGAGGGCATGCTATAGTATGGCGTTTTTCATCGTTTTTGAGGATTTCAAAAAAATGTCGAAAACGACGAAAAACCAAAGGCTATAGTACATGGTCTCGGAGGGCATGCTATAGTATGGCGTTTTTCATCGTTTTTGAGGATTTCGAAAAAATGTCGAAAACGACGAAAAACCAAAGGCTATAGTACATGGTCTCGGACGGCATGCTATAGTATGGCGTTTTTCATTGTTTTTGAGGATTTCGAAAAAATGTCGAAATCGACGAAAAACCAAAGGCTATAGTACATGGTCTCAGAGGCATGCTATAGTATGGCGTTTTTCATCGTTTTTGAGGATTTCGAAAAAATGTCGAAATCGACGAAAAACCAAAGGCTATAGTACATGGTCTCGGAGGGCATGCTATAGTATGGCGTTTTTCATCGTTTTTGAGGATTTCGAAAAAATGTCGAAAACGACGAAAAACCAAAGGCTATAGTACATGGTCTCGGACGGCATGTTATAGTATGGCGTTTTTCATCGTTATTGAGGATTTCGAAAAAAATGTCGAAATCGACGAAAAACCAAAGGTTATAGTACATGGTCTCGGAGGGCATGCTATAGTATGGCGTTTTTCATCGTTTTTGAAGATTTCGAAAAAATGTCGAATTCGACGAAAAACCAAGGCTATAGTACATGGTCTCGGAGGCCATGCTATAGTATGCCGTTTTTCATCGTTTTGAGGATTTCGAAAAAATGTCGAAATCAACGAAAAAACCAAAGGCTATAGTACATGGTCTCGGAGGGCATGCTATAGTATGGCGTTTTTCATTGTTTTTGAGGATTTCGAAAAAATGTCGAAAACGACGAAAAACCAAAGGCTATAGTACATGGTCTCGGACGGCATGCTATAGTATGGCGTTTTTCATCGTTTTTGAGGATTTCGAAAAAATGTCGAAATCGACGAAAAACCAAAGGCTATAGTACATGGTCTCAGAGGCCATGCTATAGTATGGCGTTTTTCATCGTTTTTGAGGATTTCGAAAAAATGTCGAAAACGACGAAAAACCAAAGGCTATAGTACATGGCTTCGGGCTACATGCTATAGTATGGCGTTTTTCATCGTTTTTGAGGATTTCGAAAAAAATGTCGAAATCGACGAAAAACCAAAGGCTATAGTACATGGTCTCGGACGGCATGCTATAGTATGGCGTTTTTCATCGTTTTTGAGGATTTCGAAAAAATGTCGAAATCGACGAAAAACCAAAGGCTATAGTACATGGTCTCGGAGGGCATGCTATAGTATGGCGTTTTTCATCGTTTTTGAGGATTTCGAAAAAATGTCGAAAACGACGGAAAAACCAAAGGCTATAATATAGTACATGGTCTCGGACGGCATGCTATAGTATGGCGTTTTTCATCGTTTTTGAGGATTTCGAAAAAATGTCGAAATCGACGAAAAACCAAAGGCTATAGTACATGGTCTCGGACGGCATGTTATAGTATGGCGTTTTTCATCGTTATTGAGGATTTCGAAAAAAATTCGAAATCGACGAAAAACCAAAGGTTATAGTACATGGTCTCGGAGGGCATGCTATAGTATGGCGTTTTTCATCGTTTTTGAAGATTTCGAAAAAATGTCGAATTCGACGAAAAACCAAAGGCTATAGTACATGGTCTCGGAGGCCATGCTATAGTATGCCGTTTTTCATCGTTTTTGAGGATTTCGAAAAAATGTCGAAATCGACGAAAAACCAAAGGCTATAGTACATGGTCTCGGAGGGCATGCTATAGTATGGCGTTTTTCATCGTTTTTGAGGATTTCGAAAAAATGTCGAAAACGACGGAAAACCAAAGGCTATAGTACATGGTCTCGGACGGCATGCTATAGTATGGCGTTTTTCATCGTTTTTGAGGATTTCGAAAAAATGTCGAAATCGACGAAAAACCAAAGGCTATAGTACATCGTCTCGGAGGCCATGCTATAGTATGGCGTTTTTCATCGTTTTTGAGGATTTCGAAAAAATGTCGAAATCAACGAAAAACCAAAGGCTATAGCACATGGTCTCGGATGGCATGCTATAGTATGGCGTTTTTCATCGTTTTGAGGATTTCGAAAAAATGTCGAAATCAACGAAAAACCAAAGGCTATAGTACATGGTTTCGGACAGCATGCTATAGTATGGCTTTTTCATCGTTTTTGAGGATTTCGAAAAAATGTCGAAATCACCGAAAACCAAAGGCTATAGTACATGGTCTCGGACGGCATGCTATAGTATGGCGTTTTTCATCGTTTTTTGAGGATTTCGAAAAAATGTCGAAATCGACAAAAACCAAAGGCTATAGTACATGGTCTCGGACGGCATGTTATAGTATGGCGTTTTTCATCGTTTTTTGGAGATTTCGAAAAAATGTCGAAATCGACGAAAAACCAAAGGCTATAGTACATGGTCTCGGAGGCCAGGCTATAGAGTAGCGTTTTTCATCGTTTTTGAGGATTTCGAAAAAATGTCGAAATCAACGAAAAACCAAAGGCTATAGCACATGGTCTCGGATGGCATGCTATAGTATGGCGTTTTTCATCGTTTTTGAGGATTTCGAAAAAATGTCGAAATCGACAAAAAACCAAAGGCTATAGTAAATGGTCTCGGACGGCATGTTATAGTATGGCGTTTTTCATTGTTTTTGAGGATTTCGAAAAACTGTCGAATTCGACGAAAAACCAAAGGCTATAGTACATGGTGTCGTACGGCATGCTATAGTATGGCGTTTTTCATCGTTTTTGAGGATTTCGAAAAAATGTCGAAATCAACGAAAAACCAAAGGCTATAGCACATGGTCTCGGAAGGCATGCTATAGTATGGCGTTTTTCATCGTTTTTGAGGATTTCGAAAAAATGTCGAAATCAACGAAAAACCAAAGGCTATAGTACATGGTCTCGGACGGCATGCTATAGTATGGCGTTTTTCATCGTTTTTGAGGATTTCGAAAAAATGTCGAAATCGACAAAAAACCAAAGGCTATAGTACATGGTCTCGGACGGCATGTTATAGTATGGCGTTTTTCATCGTTTTTGAGGATTTCGAAAAAATGTCGAAATCGACGAAAAACCAAAGGCTATAGTACATGGTCTCGGAGGCCAGGCTATAGAGTAGCGTTTTTCATCGTTTTTGAGGATTTCGAAAAAATGTCGAAATCAACGAAAAACCAAAGGCTATAGCACATGGTCTCGGATGGCATGCTATAGTATGGCGTTTTTCATCGTTTTTGAGGATTTCGAAAAAATGTCGAAATCGACAAAAAACCAAAGGCTATAGTAAATGGTCTCGGACGGCATGTTATAGTATGGCGTTTTTCATTGTTTTTGAGGATTTCGAAAAACTGTCGAATTCGACGAAAAACCAAAGGCTATAGTACATGGTGTCGTACGGCATGCTATAGTATGGCGTTTTTCATCGTTTTTGAGGATTTCGAAAAAATGTCGAAATCAACGAAAAACCAAAGGCTATAGCACATGGTCTCGGAAGGCATGCTATAGTATGGCGTTTTTCATCGTTTTTGAGGATTTCGAAAAAATGTCGAAATCAACGAAAAACCAAAGGCTATAGCACATGGTCTCGGATAGCATGCTATAGTATGGCGTTTTTCATCGTTTTTGAGGATTTCGAAAAAATGTCGAAATCAACGAAAAACCAAAGGCTATAGCACATGGTCTCGGATGGCATGCTATAGTATGGCGTTTTTCATCGTTTTTGAGGATTTCGAAAAAATGTCGAAATCAACGAAAAACCAAAGGCTATAGTACATGGTTTCGGACAGCATGCTATAGTATGGCGTTTTTCATCGTTTTTGAGGATTTCGAAAAAATGTCGAAATCGCCGAAAAACCAAAGGCTATAGTACATGGTCTCGGACGGCATGCTATAGTATGGCGTTTTTCATCGTTTTTGAGGATTTCAAAAAAATGTCGAAATCAACGAAAAACCAAAGGCTATAGCACATGGTCTCGGAAGGCATGCTATAGTATGGCGTTTTTCATCGTTTTTGAGGATTTCGAAAAATGTCGAAATCAACGAAAAACCAAAGGCTATAGCACATGGTCTCGGATGGCATGCTATAGTATGGCGTTTTTCATCGTTTTTGAGGATTTCGAAAAAATGTCGAAATCAACGAAAAACCAAAGGCTATAGTACATGGTTTCGGACAGCATGCTATAGTATGGCGTTTTTCATCGTTTTTGAGGATTTCGAAAAAATGTCGAAATCGCCGAAAAACCAAAGGCTATAGTACATGGTCTCGGACGGCATGCTATAGTATGGCGTTTTTCATCGTTTTTGAGGATTTCGAAAAAATGTCGAAATCGCCCGAAAAACCAAAGGCTATAGTACATGGTCTCGGACGGCATGCTATAGTATGGCGTTTTTCATCGTTTTTGAGGATTTCGAAAAAATGTCGAAATCGACAAAAAACCAAAGGCTATAGTACATGGTCTCGGACGGCATGTTATAGTATGGCGTTTTTCATTGTTTTTGAGGATTTCGAAAAAATGTCGAAAACGACGAAAAACCAAAGGCTATAGTACATGGTCTCGGACGGCATGCTATAGTATGGCGTTTTTCATCGTTTTTGAGGATTTCGAAAAAATGTCGAAATCGACGAAAAACCAAAGGCTATAGTACATGGTCTCGGAGGCCAGGCTATAGTATGGCGTTTTTCATCGTTTTTGAGGATTTGGAAAAAATGTCGAAATCGACGAAAAACCAAAGGCTATAGTAGATGTATTTTATTTTTTATTTTATTTTTTTCAGATCTCCATTTTTAGAAAATACAGAATTGGGGGAACTTTTTTTATCATGTCCACACAACATGTCTAAGGTATATTAATGACATTAAAATGTTGAAAATGGGTTTTCCCCTTTAACAATGGCTTAAATCAGTGGTCCCCAAACGTTTTCACAACAAGCACCCCCAGCCTGACATGCATTAGTGTATTTAAGTGAACCCTGGGACCAGTGAGTTATACTGCAAAATCTGTGCCAATCAGAAGGTGTACAAATGGAACCAAATGGACTCAGACCAAATGTCAAGTCAAGATATAATAATAGTAGAAACTTAAAGTATACAGTTGGAGGTAACAGCATTGTGTAAATAGATATGTGACATTATAATTTTGTTATATTATTCACACAGGAAGTCAAAAAGCTTTTTAATACTAAGAGCTTTAATACTAAGAACATTTTGGAACTAATAATGGCATTTCTTTCTCAAGCACGTTTAAATGTAAAGTAATTTGGATTTGAGATGTGTTTGAATTTAGCTTGTGTAGTAGTATAGAAGTATTAATTACCACCATGTCTTTCTCTAGGTTTGAACATGAGGACGAAACACATCCAGACTACATACCCCTCATGTTTCCTGAAAAATCCCCCCAAAATCACAATCATCAGCTGCATCAAATGTTTAAGGGTGAACCACAAGAAGACACAGCAGTCTCAGCAATCTCAGCCTAAAGCTGTCACTCCAGTAGCCCAGGAAGCAACACCAGTGCCTTCTCCAGAGCATCAAGCACAACCTGAAGAATTAGCCCCAGTCCCTCTTCAAGATGGTGTAATATTGAGATGTTGTTGAAACAGCTTTCATGAGGAGATCCAGTCTAATACAAGCCTCTACTTTGCATAGTACTGCAGCTGCATGGGAACATGATTCACCAACGTTTTTAAAAACACAAATCATCAAATGCATAATGCAACAATGCTTATAGAGCTGCGCAGTGACGTCACCGCTCCTGTTCCGGAAGTCTTTTCCCAATTCATTTTTCTCATAGACTTTTTGAAAATAATCAAGACGATTACGCCGCGGACAAAGCCAACTCGAGTCGTGACGAATCATGATGACACACACAAACTTTTGGGACAATAAAATAATTTCTAAGATGAAAAACGAAACAAAAAGTCTTGTATCATGCCGTCTTCTACTTCTTCCCAATTATATATTATATGACGATATTGTGTTTGTTGTCATAATTTGTCACGACCTGAGTTGGCTTTGGCCGCTGCGTAATCGTCTTGATATAAATTATTTTCGAAATATGGTTTCATTTTTACACTCTCAAGAGTTACATCTGGTTAACCAACTTAACTGGGGACCACCTGGGACCCTCTCATGGACCACCTGTTTGAAAACCACTGGTTTAAAGCACCCAAGTAGGAAGTAAACTTAAATGCAAAATTAACAATATATTTTTGGGGGGCAAGTGACCGTGACCTGAGGGCAAGTAGAACCTGACTTGCACTTGCCCGATGGGCAAGTGCCTCTGAGACCTTAGTGTCAACCCCTGGTATAGTATGCCGTTTTTCATCGTTTTTGAGGATTTTTGAACAAATGTCAAAATCGAAGAAAAAACAAAGGCTATAGTACATGGTCTCGGGCGACACAATAGTATGACGTTTTTTCGCGTTTTTCCTCATTTTTGAGGATTTCGAAAAACGTCAACATCTAGGAAAAACTACATAGGCCTACTTCATATGAATAAAAAACAGCACAGATAGATTTTCATTTTTTCTGTATAAATGCTGCTACTCAAAGGCAAATCAAAGCTCAGTGGGTTTGGCTGTAATTGGATAAATTATAAAGCTCTATATTTCAAAGATTCTTTTTCAGGCAAACATGTCAACCATAAGATGAACCTAAATAGCTTCAATTGGGGTTTCTACGTGTAAGTATGTAGCACTAATAACATAATAAAGTTAGCCATCGAGAATGCATTGGGAGTTTAAGTTAAATAACTCAGAAACTACAAAACATTTCAACATCCATTATGAAATTGTCAAATTTGGGAGCACTATATTTCTAAAACAATGAAACATTTCAAAAATTCCTTTTCAGGCAAACTTGTCCACTGTAAGACGAACGTTAATAGCCATAAATGGGGTTTCTAGGTATAAGTATGTAGGACGAATAGCATAATAAAGTTTGTGCTATTGCCATTGAGAATGCATTGGGCGTTTAAGTTTTGAAAAAACAAAACTCCAAAACATTTGGAGAAACCACAAAACATTTCAAAGTAAAAAGTGAATGAACGATATATTATAGTTTATGGTTTCGGATGACGTAGTACGGTACTATAGTAAGTCATTTTGATTTTTGAATGAAAATCACAAATAAAAAACAAAGAAAAAGGATAACTCCTAGAACCACTGGTTTAATTCTCAGTTGAACCCATTGCCTCATAATAAACACAGTAGAACATCTGGGACTTGAACCCGGGCCCACACATTTCCAGGCACAATCTTTATCCAGTGAGTCACAGTGCCTTCATGTTGTGCTCACAAAATGCCAAATAGAAAGTGACAGAAACACTTTGGGGCTTGCTTCCATTGTTTCCTAACATTCAAACATATATAGTATGTCGTTTTTTGTTGTTTTTGAGGATTTTTTTAAATGTTGAAATCGAAGAAAAGCCAAAGACTATAGTACATGGTCTCAGACAACATACTATAGCATGCCGTTTTTCATCGTTTTTGAAAAAATGTTGAAATCGAAGAAATACCAAAGGCTATAGTACATGGCCTCGGACGACAGGCTATAAGTATGCCGTTTTTTATCATTTTTGAGGATTTTCAAAAAAATCTTGAAATTTCGACAAAAAGGTTTCCCGTTTTTCAACGTTTTGAGGATTTTTGAAGATTTTCAAAAAATGACGAAATCCAAGGCTATAGCCTTATGGTCTTGCACAGCATGCCGTTTTTCAACGTTTTGAGGATTTTTGAGTGTTTTCAAAAAATGTTGAAAATTCCACAATTTTGACGGTACCGTTTTTCATTGTTTTGAGGATATGTGAAGATTTTTCGAAAAATGACAAAACCTGGCAAAACAGCAAGGCTATAGCTTTACGGTATTGCACAGCATGCCGTTTTTCATCGTTTTTGGATTTTTGAAGATTTTCAAAAAATGACAAAACCTGGCAAAAACGCAAGGCTATAGCCTTACCATTTTTAATCATTTTGAGGATTTTTGAAGATTTCCGAAAAATGACGAAACCTGGCAAAAACGCAAGGCTATAGCCTTACGGCAGGGGTGCCCAACCTTTTTTGACCCAAGATCTACTTTTCAGCAGCCAACCCCTCCGGGATCTACCAGTCCAATATCAACATTTCAAACCACACGCATCGTTGCCAGCCTGCAGTAACTTCACAACAACACAACACTACTTTGTTTTACCACTTTACTTTATGTCCATATAAGCATAAAGTACAACAGACTTGTCATAAATAGGCCTACAACAGTACAACATAAGTACAACAGACATGGACAAACACTGCCATTGCAAATGCATCACACACACAGACAAAAATCGCTCTTTTTTCTTTTCCACCCCATTTTTTTTTTCCCCCCCACATCTCCCGAGATCTACTTGAGATCAGGCCGAGATCTACCGGTAGATCCCGATCTACTGGTTGGGCTCCCCTGCCTTACGGTCTTGCACAGCATGATGTTTCTCATCATTCTGAGAATTTTTGAAGATTTTCGAAAAATGACGAAACCTGGAAAACGCAAGGCTATAGCCTTACGGTCTTGCACAGCATGATGTTTCTCATCATTTTGAGTTTTTTTTGAAAAATGTTGAAATTTCTTAAAAACGGTAGGGCTATAGCCTTACAGTCTTGCACAGAATGCCGTTCTTCATCGATTTGAGGATTTTTGAAGATTTTCGAAAAATGACGAAAACTGGCAAAAAACGCAAGGCTATAGTCTTACGATCTTGCACAGCATGGTGTTTTTCATCGTTTTGAGGATTTTTGAGGATTTTCAAAAAATGACGAAATTTCGAATACAGTTCCCGTTTTTCATCGTTTTGAGGATTTTTGAAGATTTTCGGAAAATGACGAAACCTGGCAAAAACGCAAGGCTATAGCCTTATGGTCTTGTACAGCATGCCATTTTTCACTGTTTTGAGGGTGTTTGAGGGTTTTCAAAAAATGTTAAAAAAAAAACAAAAACAAAAAAAAAAAAAAAAAACGGTAAGGCTATAGCCTAACCTTTTTTCAGTGTTTTGAGGATTTTGGAGGATTTTCGAAAAATGACGAAACCTGGCAAAAACGCAAGGCTATAGCCTTACCGTTTTTCATCGTTTTGAGGATTTCAGAGGATTTTAGAAAAATGGCGAAACCTGGCAAAAACGCAAGGCTATAACCTTTACATTTTTCATAGTTTCGAGCATTTCTGAGGATTTTCGAAAAAAAAAAATGTCGAAATTAAAAAAAAACCCGACATAGTATATTTTTTCAAAAAAATGACGAAAACTGGCAAAAATGACAGGCTATAGTACACGGTCACATGCCATTTTTCACCATTTTTGAGGATTTTCAAAAAAAATGAGTTAAAACAACATACTATAGTATGCCGTTTTTGGAAGTTTTTCAAGGATTTTAGAAAAATGTTGAAATTGAGGGAAAAGGATGGTCTATAGTACATACTATAGTACTTTATATTTACTTTCTTGTAGTTTTGAGGATTTTCAAAAAATGACGAAATTTGGGAAAAAGACAATAGAAGTTTCCAAAATTACCTCAACTAGGTTGTACAATCTGCACTGTATATTGTCACTTCAGTTAATGCCAGTTATCTAGCTGACCAGGGGTTTACCTTTTTTCAAATATTTGCTTCAGGCTTTTCTACATTTATGTACAGACACAGGTGAAGATGGGAGAGACATGCATCAAACGTCATCATGAACTATGCTGTAACAAACTATCCATTCAAACTGCAGAAATGTTACCTGATAATGAAAGCCCTCCATGCTTGATGAAGTGTAATTAAAAGTCCATTCAGACATTAAATGTACATATACAGTACATATGTATATGTAAGACAAAATGTGAAACATTAAGCTCACACCGCAGGGATTCGAACCCTGTGCCTGGAACCAGAGACTCGCAGCAGTACCGACTACCGGTGTGTTGTGCCTATTCACATCATGATATTGAGTCTGAGGGTACTATAGTATGTTGTTTCTTTGTTATTTTCAATAAAAAAAAAAACTCAAATCTTGAAAATAGTAGTATACTATAGTATGTCGTCCGAAACCATAAACTATAGTATGTATTTTATGCATAGTTTTAGTATAGTTGATAATAGATAATAGTATAGTTGATAATAGCTGATAATTGTCCCAAAACACTTTTTTCACTTCCGAAACAATCCTGATACCACAATTTCTGCGCTAGCCGATGCCAATACAAAATACAGATACCAGAAAATAATATATATACAAACATCTTATATGAAGTCCACCAACCAGGAATAGCAGACTCCTCACTCAAATGTGCCCTTCGGCAGCTCCAAAGCAAATTCCACATGCCCCTGTCAACCCCTTAAATCCGTGTTGGATCACTGTTCAGACGGGTATATTTGTCAATGCCGATATGGCCCGATATTGACGAATCCTTATAGGATATTGATACTTTTATGATACCATACATAACTTGCCGATTACGATATGAACCAATATGACGGAAAAAAAAATGGGCTGAACTGATACTTTTACTGATACCGATACAGTATCGGGACATACCTAGTAAATTGTTTTAAACCATGAACTGCCGAATGCAGAGGTTTCAATAAAATGTGGATTAAAAGCATTTATTTACTGAAGTCAGAGATAATAATAATAATAATATTAATAATAATAGGGGTAATAATAATAATAATAACAGCTTACCATCTTGTCGAAACAATGCCATTTATTGCTTTTTATACATAAATACATTTTATGCAGCATTCGGTTCAGCTTTTTGGGCCATCCACAATATTTTCTGTTTCTCATTTTGAAATAATATCCAGTATGTGGCATTTTTTTCATGATTTTCATTGTTTCTTTCCTTTTTTTAAATGGTTGAAAATCATGAACTGTAGTGTGTGGTACGTGTGACTAAAGCTTCAACCTCAGGCTTTGCGGAGGAAGGAGAGCTTAATGGAGTCTGGGATGTGTAGGTGTTGAGCGTGCAGCGCTGGGGGAGGCTGGTAGGGGAAGGTGACCGGGAACACGCGCCTCACGTCCATCAGGAGCTGCTGGGAAGGCTGACCGTCAGAACGATCCTTCAGAAGAGCCTGCAAGAAGCCCACAGAGACAGGGGCACACGCTTTTTTTTACTGTGTGTATATTGAGTCCATCATTTCTTTCTCTATTATATGCTGGTACGGAAATCTCAGCATCAGAGACAAAAATTCTCTAGGGAGAATTGTCAAAGTTGCCTCTAAAATAATTGGATCACAGGTGAGCAGCCTTGACCTTATATATAACAGACAGGTCCTCAAAAAATCCCTGTCTATCTGCTCTGACTCTGCTCATCCTCTTCATGGGGAGTATGTCCCTCTCCCGTCTGGCCTTCGTTTTCGTGCCCCCCGTGCCTCGAAAAACAGATACAAGTTTTCATTTGTACCTGTCTCCATAGGCACATTAAATGCTGCTAAGGGTAGGTCTTAGCCCTTCTGGTCCAGCTGTAACTCTTACTTGTCTTTTACTTTTTTATCTTATCTATTTATCTATTTATTGCTGTCTCCCAGTACATCATCCCATGTGCTGGAAGGCTTGAGCATCTACTTGCCCGTGCACTTTGCACTTTGACTAGCCATATGCCTAGTACTGTATCCCAGCACTTTAGTTGTGTATTTAAGGTACTGTGTATACGTAAAACATGTACTGTTTTTTGTACTGTCTCACTGTTTTTCTTTTGTTTTCGTTGTTTTTCTGTTTTAACTGCCCTGTCTTCTTGTGTTGCACACTACTTGCCCTTTAAGGGACTTAAATAAAACTGAACTGAACTGAAGCACACGCTCACACAACAGTTCACTCAGGGGCATTTTTGCCATTTAGACAGACTAGGCAGTTGCCTGGGGCGCCATGCGGGGACCGGGGACAATCACCAGACATGCTTTAAAAGGATCCCCAGGCTAATAAGCCTCATATGGATAAATACATTATACTTGTCCTCTATAAAAACATTTGAAACACATATAATGTGTTCTTTAGTTTAAAAATAGTTCATATTTTGCCATTTTGTGGTATGACGTCACAGGAGATTTTCCCTGGAGCCCCCCTTTTGGTAAAGCTGGGAATTTCTTGCCTGGGGCTCCAAATTGCTTAGAAATGCCAGTGTGCACACTAAAGATTTATTTATTTCATGCACATTTACTACTATGTCCAAAATTGTTACTTGTCAGGATTCAAAACCGGAAAAATTAGCAGATATACAGTACAATACCTGTTCAAAAACAAGCTTGCAGATCTGCTACTTTTGATACTTTTGTGTCTACTACTTCTGTGTATACATGAGTAGGGAAAAAAATATATAGTATATAGCATATAATACGCAACAATATATTGCATTTACGAAAAAATGACAGTTAAATGAATTCAATTACATTTCAATAAAGAACTTTCAGTAAGCCCGTCCCTAAACTGCACGCCTACAATCACAGCTACTTTAAGCATTACCGTATTTTCCGGACTATAAGATGCTTCTATTCTATGTTAACTGTATTAGTTTCTATTATCTGCGCCTTATAATCCAGGGGCCTTATATATGAAAATATATATACAATTTTAAAAGGTGTGCCTTATAATCCGGTGCGCCTTATAGTGCGGAAAATACGGTACATGATGTGATAGACAAGCCTCCCGATCAATAGTTTTCTGATATGATAAAACAGATAAAAAATGAAAGTCACACATATTTTTTCCACTGCATACAGCAGGTCTTGCTGACAAATTTGGAAGAGATGTTGAAGGTTTAGTTCCAAAAACAAACCAGTATTTTATGCATCCATTGGAATGAACACTATGGTGAGGGCGGGGCTTACTGCAAGGTCTATTGATCCAGTATTTTTGGACCATACTAGTACCACGGTGTGTAGTGTACCTGGACAGAGCGGATAAAGTTCAGCGTGACTCTTTCTTCAAGGTCGCTGTCGGGGGTGTAAAGGGTCAGGATCTTCACAATCTGTAAGTAAAGACACAAAAGGCGTTCAGGCTTGAGAGCTGAACACACTGTGGAGTTACACTGTTCATTTATTTGTTTGTTTAAAACAGTGGTTTTCAACCAGTGGTCCGGGGACCAGAAGTGGTCCTTGAGAGGGTTACAGGTGGTCCGCAGCTAAGCTGGTTAACCAGATGTAACTCTTGAGTTACAATATTCTTGAGTTAAAATATTCATCATCTGAATTAGCCCAAGTCTATACAACTACAACGTAGATGAATAATGGTCATTTAGATCTGTATATTTTGCCTGTTTTGTTTCCCAAATCCAGCCTGATATTGTGGACAAAGGCAAAAGAAACCTTTAGTTTTGGGGTCTGTGGGGCTAAAATGTCCACAAATGGTGGTCCGTGGCTTAAATGCTGAATAAATGGTGGGCCCTGGTATCAAAAAGGTTGAAAACCCTTGGTTTAAACAAATAAATGAAGAAACCAAAGGGAGAGATCCACCTGAGGTTTGGCCAGAGCGCTGCAGGTGTTAACGATGGCCTGTGCATCAGCCTCACTCTTCTTCCCCACCTGCAGCAGCTGGACGGCCTGAATGAGTGGCTCCAGCATGGCAACAGCACCCCCTGCCTGCAGGCCATGGCAACGCAGCCACTCCTCCAGCAGGCTCACATTGTATCTGTCAAGGAGAAATGTTTTAATAATAATAATAATAATGTCCGTTGTTGAGCATTGTGAGCGCTCACGTGACCTTCTGTTTGGAGCATTCATTCATGCCATGTAAAGTCAAAGTCGCATGATTTGTCACTACGTTACCGCAGCGAAATTGGTTCTCCGCTTTTGACCCATCACTTGAAGCGGTGAGCTCCAAGGAGCGGTGAGCTGCGGCTTGCCGCGCTCGGGAATCATTAGCTGATTTTGACCCCCAATGATTTTGACCCCCAAGTGGTCCCTAGGCTAAATGATGGACAGTTGGTTAACTCTTTGAGAGTGTAACCCTTGCGGGTCCATTTGGTTTCATTTTTACACTCTCAAGAGTTAAAATATTCATCATGATATATACAGTATATATACAGTATTCCCTTCCAGGCAAGCATCTAGTGCATTCTAGTGCAATTTGGAAGTGCCACCACTAGTGCATTTTGGATATTGGCAGTTGGCAATACTGACCGTATCTGCATGCCGCGGCTCCAGCAGCACATGTCTTTCCTCAGCAGCAGGCTGTTGAGCGCCGTGGCGGCGATGAGGTAGGTGAGCTGGTGGAAGGCCTGCTCCAGCAGGCTGGCGGGCAGAGCCTGGCGGGCCAGGGCGGCGTGCAGGGCTCCTAGTTCCCTCAGCACTGACGCCATGGTGGTGGGGGCGTCGGAGCCCAGGGGCCGGGGGTCCGAGCCCGACCGCTTCCTGGAGCCTCCCAGTTTGAGGGCAGCGGACCCAGACAGGCCCGCTATGGTCTCACTTTCTAACATGGCTGGGACTGTGGGATGGAGGCAAGAACATGTACTGACCTCCAAGGTACTCTGTTTCCAACAATAATCGTTGATTTCCATTGAAGAAAAATCGGATTCATGACACACTGTGATCTTGTAGGTTGGCAAGAATATCAGCTGTATGCCCAAGTGGTATTTTTCTATATTTCTTTCATGGAAATGTAGTGGAGTCAAAACTGAAATATTTGCCTTTGAACTGTAAGCTAGTCATAGGTATACAACCATGTAAGATTATGTTTTGATGTATTGAGATACACAAAGAAGGGGTCGGACGTGACACGTTTTTCACTAAACTGCATCGTACTCCTGTGTCGTCTAGTGTCAAAATGCACTTGTGTTACTTGTGCACTTGACTATAACATTGGTTGTTGAACTTCTTCATGTCAACAGACCCCCCCGAGTCTATTAGGCCACAGAGCCCCATCTGAAATTCTACACGCTTAAAAGACAAGACAAGACAAGACAAGACATTGTCCTGAGACAAACACTGAACACAATTGACAGTGAATGGTCAGTTTTGAGTGTTTGCCCAGACCCAGACCCCCCCCCCCCAATCTGAGAAGCACTGACCAATAATGTTCTGGAGGCGTGACTCTGTGATGGCGAGGAGCTGCTGGTAGGCCTGGATGCACAAGTCGCTAAGGGTTCGGCTCAGGTCACTGAGGTCGCAGGTCAATGGAACCGGTGCCTCTGAGCCCAGGGTTCCAGCCTTATGGGAATCAATACCACCACAATAAGACTCAATAATGATGCATTACTATTCTGCTGTCCTCTTAACATTGTTTGCAATGACCAGTGGACACTCCTGATCAAATATTTATATGCTTTTCATTAGCCTTTCTGTGGCCAGCAGAGAATTATAGGCCTGAGCACAAGGCCAGCAGAGATTCTACAGAGATTCTACAGTGTTACCGGGCATCTCAGCGTCAAGGTTGTCTTCATCCAGTGGATTATCACAGAGTTATTTCCAAATGTTGTGTTAGTAATAGCGGAAGATTTTTTACCGGCTTGATCGAGTGCTGGGTCAACAGATCATTCAGCAGGCAGGCATTTTTTATCCACAGCGCTAGCATGTCGACATCATTAGTGTGTTTCTGCAAGAAAAGAATAGAACAGAAATGTCAGTAATTGCAATGTAAAAAAAAAACACTTTTGTGCGTGCGAGAGGGAGATCTCAGACAATGAATAATATTGAATCAACGATGTGGATTATAGGGGTACACATGGAGAGACTGGGGGCTGTCATTGTAATTCATTAGTTGCTAAGATACAGCTACTGCAGAGCGGGCTGGGAGGGCCCACTGCCCCCCGAGGAGCATCTGCTTTCATTCAAGTTTCCCTTTTTGTCCTTGGTGGTGGGTATATGGGAAGGTTCACGTGTAGCTGTAGTGTTACTATGCTGGTAATATACCTATACCTAAAAAGAAATGCCGTATAATATAATATAATAATATAGCAAAGACAACACGTATGGTAGTTTGCTGTTCCACTTTTTTCAAACTCACATTAACATCACAAATTGTCTCGTCTGCGTGTCCCTGGCACAAAAACCTTTTCAGATCAGGGTAAAAAAAAAAGAATACTTATTAAATTCTTCTTTTGTTTTTACGACCTCTGATTTTTTTTAAAAAAAATTGACTACTTTCTAGCCAATACAACTGAGGTATCTGCTAGAAAGTTATCAGTTGTCAAATTATTGGCTCAGGAACGTGACAAAATAATAATTACATATGCACACTGTCAGAGGTAAATTGTCAGAGGTAAATTGTCAGAGACGATGATGTTAGTGTTACGGTTTACCTTCACGGCTCCTTTCATGGCAGTGATGGCAGCACTGCAGAGCGAGCGTGCACGAGTCTGGTCTCCACTGCAGTCAGCCTGACGCACACACAGGAACAGCACACTGGCCGCTAGACCAGGAGGCAGAGACAGGGCACTGTCCACACGCACATCTGAAGCACACACATATGCACACGCACACACACATGCCCACGCGCACAGGTTATATTGACATTATTCAAGTCTTTAAGCTATTGCCTATTGTATTAGGCACTTAAGTGCATATTCAAACGTGTCATACTGTGCAACAAACAAACTTGGCACAAAGTATTGCAATGTGCTGTGAGCTCGCCCCAAAACACACTCGCCACCTATGTCTTTGCAGACCGCATCCCGTGAGTATTTCTTGTATTCTTGTAGTTGCTGATTAGGAATAAGTTTAAGGTTAGGCAGATTTCTACAAAGGTTGCATGTAGGCACAAGGTTAGATTTTGATTGAGTATGTTTTGCGGTGAGCAATTGAGCGTTCTAATGTGAGCTTATTTGTTTGTTTGTTAGTTTATAGTGATTGTGGTCTGGTAAAACATGCAGCTATTTGAGTTATAATAAAAGAGAGTTCTCACCTGTGATGAGGTTCTTGATGAGCTTGGCCTCATCTTTCTTCCTACATTCCAGCAAGCCGGTGACTGCAGGTGCTTTAGGTTGGGAGAGACTAGAGCTTTCTGGGAGCAACGATGATGGGAGGACTGGGTGGAGAAAACACAACACAGATAAAACAACAGGGAAGAAAAGACAAGTTAAAGACCTTATTTAACTTTTGTATGTGACACACGCACACACACACACCGTGCGTCATCTCTGTCACATGGAAACCTCCTATGTCCCAAGCGGTTTCTTTTCAAGGACTCAACTTCACGGAAAAAGTAGCAGTGGTGTGATCAATTTAAGGTGTTCATTTATGAAACAACACTAAACATTAGAATACAGAGATAAGAGGTTTCTGCGTGACAACAATGTGACGCTGATGTGTGTATCATACCTGTTTGAGCCAGTAGTCGTCTGAGAGTGACCGTGCCTCTCAACTCCTTTAACTCTCGTCTTAGTCTCATGCACTCCTGTTCTCTTGCGTCCAGCAACTCCTGCACATCCTGAACACACACACGCACACACACGCACACACACACACACACACACACACACACACACACACACACACACACACACACACACACACACACACACACACACACACACACACACACACAGTTAAAGGTTTTATGACCTATGGAGTCAATACACAGACAAATCCATAGAGTTAATTCAGCTCAGTGAGTGTACTAGTCCAGTGTGTACTAGACCACTAATGCCTAAACACGCCCAATCCGGCGACCACAAAGCTTTTCCTAAACTTTGTACCTGATGCCTAGAGGCAGGATCAGAGAGGGCTCCGTCTCCATGCGGCTGTGTGTTCCCCATAGATCTCTCCTTCTCCCACTGGCTGTGCTGGCTACGGAGCTGGCCCTCCAAGAACCTGACCAGACACATTGGTGGAAGAGAACACATTCTGTAGGGCCCCATCATGACTTAGACTTTATGACTAAACCTTTAATGCATTTCTTACTAGAAAACATTCAGGATGAAAAATAATACCGGTAATAATACAAATAAATAGCCGATGTACATTGACACATTGTGAGCATGAAAATGGTTGTATTTACTTTGCATACACTGTATGAAATGGCTTGCTATGGTGAAATGTAACACTGACTTGTTTGCTACTCGAACAGCATCGTAGGCGTGTCCCAGGTCCTCTCCTCTCATCTTCACTGCTGTGTCTTTGGCCACGCCCATCCTCTCCATTAGCGGCTCCTTAAAGTGTCATACAAGCATTAACCAACAAACAACAAAACATTCTGACAAATACAACCTCCACGGCCACACTGACGCTCCCAAGACATAATCATCTACTTTATTGCTATTTATTTTCTGTGAATAATAAGTAGTGGGTAGAGTAAGATAGTTAAAAGGCAATTTTAAATGACAGTCATGTCCCTGCACACATTTCTCAATTATTATCATGAAGTGAAAACATCAATTTTATAGATTTAGGACACATGGTTGTATTCTGTGATTTTAGCAGATAACAGTAGTGACCGTTTTGTATGTTATACCAATTATTTTAAGCCTGGAACCAAGACATCCAGGCTCCCAGTGAATTGTCGATACAATAAAAAGATTTTGTGTAGATAAGAATAATACATCAAAAAAACTAATTGTAACTTTGCCTTTTTTGCAGAAGTCTCTCTGGGCCAAATGAACAGGATCCAGAGTCAATAACCAAAATGGCTGCCACGGCTAAGATCTGGCTTTATATTCTCTCACCATGTGTGTCTCGGTGCCCAAGACAGGGACACTCCAGTCGTGGCTGGGAGAGGTCACACTGACCCTGCGGACCTCCTCTGGAGTGGTGGGTGTAGATGGGTAGAGCGGTGGGTTGATGAGGGACAGGGACATGGAGGTGGGAGACATGGGCTCCCAGCCCAGACTCTGGGTGGAGCCAGTTCGTCTGTGACCCTTGGCATGTTGCTACGGGCAAAAGAACACTTTTACACTTAACTTT
The DNA here is from genome assembly GCA_039105355.1 of Benthosema pterotum. Classification (NCBI taxonomy): domain Eukaryota; kingdom Metazoa; phylum Chordata; class Actinopteri; order Myctophiformes; family Myctophidae; genus Benthosema; species Benthosema pterotum. Next base: position 25,205,272 of record CM076979.1, read on the forward strand.
AAATTGTTAAATACCTCCGCGGGCCACTGTTAAATAAATAGTGCTATATTTCAGGGGTCTTCAGCAATAACCACTTCAGCCCTATAGTGAGCTCTGTTCTGAAAGGAACATTGGACAAAAAAGCAGGTCTACAAGTTCACAGCATTAGCTTGTAGATCAGCTATTCTCCGCAAAGGGGTTTGGTGTAGAATTAAGAAAGGGCAGGTAGGGCAGAGCTAAAGGCCAAGTTTACAGTTTAGGTAAGTATTGACGGTGTCTGAAATGATGTCTGAAAATACACTTTAACATGAATCAAACATATGTAGAAGAAAGACTACAAGACTAAAGAGTGTGTAAAATAAACAAAAGCATCCACACAACACTGATGTCGTTGCTGCCAAAACAAATTTAGGAAAAGGTTTCATTAGCAACACAACTTAGTAGAGAGAGAGTCAGGGCAGGGACCACTGCTTGACCTCTCTTCCTCTCTGAGCTAAGCGGTCCTTGGCCTGAAACATGCTGAAAACCACTGCTGTAGAATCTCTGAATGTGTCACCTCTGTGATCAGGCTCATCTCCTTGAGGTTGTCGTATCTCTGCTCCAGCCGTGTGAATTCCCTCAGCAGACCCTGGTACTTCCTCCGCTCATCGTCCAGCTCGGCCCTCAGAGACTCCCCTGCCTGGCTCACGGCATCACGCACACACTCTGCAGGCACATAAAAACACACACACATGCACGTGCACACACACACACACGCACACACACACGCACGCACGCACACATGCACACATGCACACACGCACACACGCACACACACACACGCAGTGTGACTGAGAAAGAGAGAACCTCACTATTGATCAAAAACAAATCATTCAGGACCGTGGAGGTCGGATCACCTACCCTCCTGTCTCTTCTCTTGCTCAGTAAGGCGTTCAGTGAGTTCCTCTTTCTCTTTGGCCAGAAGGTCCCTTTCGGTCTGCAGGGCCTGTAGCTCCTGTGCAAAGACGTAAGGTGTGAAATAGACACAGATCATCGCAACACAAACAAATACATGGGACAGCTATTTACCTCCCCAGCCCTAGTTCACTAGGCCAGTATGATAATCGTATTGGATTTCTGATGTTATCAGACGTGCCCTTGAAGGGTTCAAAGTAACAGATCTGTGTAAAAACTCTGTATGTCAGGCTCTGCTTTAGGGCCGGGTTTTTGATGTCAGATTCTGGGTCATGCTTTGACAGATAAATGTGTAGTATCACACAGTAGTACGAATAAAAATAAAACATTTGTTTTAGGGTGGAGGAAGGGTTGGGGGAATTGAAAACCTAAAGTTTACATTTTTTTAAAATGTCACAATCTCTTTACGTACAGTAAATAACTAAATGCACTTCTGTTACATTTACACAGGAAATATGCAAAGATGAATGGGAGTATCAACTTGAAGCATTGCGCCTTTGCATTGTCACGTCTCGCTGGTTCCATTGACAACGAATGGTAGACTGCATCCTTCCGTCTGCCATTTGTTACTGTACAGTACACAACTGCTAACTAGGGCCGACACAGATCTATACACTACACCAGTGGTTTTTAAACAGTGGTCCGGGGACCACCAGTGGTCCTTGAGAGGGTTGCAAGCGGGTGTAAGACTCTTTGAGAGAGTAAAAACAGAAGATTAATGGTCATTTTGATCTGTATGTTTGACTGTTTTGTTTCACAAATCCAGCCTGAAATTGTGGACAGAAGCAAAATAAATCTTTATTTTGGCGGTCTGTGGGGCTAAAATGTCATCAAATGGTGGTCCGGGGCTCAAATTCTGAATAAACAGTGGGCCCTGGTATCGAAAAGGTTGAAAACCAGTGCTCTACACATTACACTGCGGCCCCAGGCTGGGTCTACCTGTGTGAAGCGTGAGATCTCCTGGGCGGTCTTCTCCTCTGCCCTCCTCTTCTCCTCCATCTCCTTCTCGCTGACCGCAGCAGGGACAGGATGCACAGCGGCCTGCTGCTGCTTCTGGCTCTCCAGCCTCTGCAGCGCCCCCCTGAGGGCGTCCAGCTCGGCACTGTGGGCCTCGCGCTCAGCATGGAGGGTGTCCTTCAGAGCGGCACTGTCCCTGGCCTGGACACACACAGCACAAACAGTGGTGGGAGGAAAAGCACTGGCGTTTGCTACTTATATGTACGAGTACCAATATACCGCAATGGAAGTACCCTGCTACAAGTAAGTCAAGTATAGTTGAATTTTATTATATTACTGTATAATAAGGGGTTAGTTGTTTCATCAGATTAATCAATTTAGCAGATTATCCGAAAGAAATCTATTCAATCTATTTCATGTAGATTCTTGATAAAACAGAATAAAATAAAAAAATGAAAAATATGAATAAACCTGATTCTCCATTACTAGGTTTTGACATCATATATTTTAAAATTTCCAGACCTAAAATACATTAAAGAGGGGGTGCCGTGATTTTTGTATTTTTTCCAATTTTGTACATGTTTAAGAGGTGACAGTATGTAAATAGCAGGGATTAAAGTAAAAAAAAATCTTGAGACTGAAAATGATCTTTTGCAAATAAGCACTGAGCTAATTCAATGACCCCTGTGAAATCCTCAGGACTGAAATCAGTACCCAGTACTGAGAACTTTAATCCCTGAAATAGACCCCTTTCTGTGTTTTTTATGTACAATGATGTCTTCCCTTTGTATTTAGGGTTTCTTCCTGGGGGTTGAACCTTTCCAGTCAAACATGCCAATGAAAAAAACTTCAATATAGTGACATCATGTGCTCAGCCCCTCCCCTAACTCCTCCCCCTTTATCATGCAACTAAAGCTGTGGGTGTGGCTTCAGTTTAGGTGGATCTCCACCCATCACCACCCACCAGGCAAACAAGGCATACTTAATGAACTGGCAGGGTGGAATCATAAAAATGACAGTTTAACAAACACTGTACACTTTTTTGGGGAAAAAATCTTACTTTTCAAATAACAGTAATACCTGAAGTTTTAGGGTAGAAAAAAAAATCATGGCACCCCATCTTTAAAAATATATATGTTTAACACAATAATTAGCCCCTCACAAAGTCCCTCCCCGATCTGTCCTTGTCCAATAAGAGAGAGGACAAGACAAGAAAAGCTGACCTGCATAGCAACAGTTGCTAAACTATTTACAGACAGTGGGTAATTTATGTGTTTGTTTTAGCCCCTTCCAAGCTCCGCTGCTGTTCACCAACAGGGGCGGATCTAAGCATGGGTATGGGGGGGGGCAATGCCCCCCTAAATACACAGTCTGCCCCACCAAACATGCAAAACAACAACTTCAAATTAAACTGCTTATATTTAAAATGATAGGAAACACTACTACTGCTAACTAACTGCTATTGTGGCACCACTAAACCAACAGCAATTCATCATTGAAAACAGAGAACTCTCTGAGTCAGACCTTTAGCTTTATGCATGCTGCGTGCCTGTTGCAACTTCAACAACAACTGATGTTATTATTGATGCTTTATTTATTTTATTTGATGCTTTGCCTAATTAATATAAGTCCTGTAAACGAAAATGGTATGGGCGCTTCGCGCAACGGGCGATGAAGCCGGTCCCATACCATTTTCTCCTGCCCCACCCCCTCAATTGGGTTACATCCGCCCCTGTTCACCAACCTGCTGGTCGACTCTCATCTGCAGCTGCATCACTTTGACCTCCATGCCCTTGTTGAGTTCTCTGTATTTCTCTACAGAGCGGGCCTCCGCCTTCAGCTTCAGAAGCTGTCTGCGGGCGGCCCTGCGACGCACGCAGCACTGCATCAGCACCACCGCCGCCCGCACGCGCCTATAGGCCCGCCGCGCCAGCCAGCCACGCACCGTCGACTGCAACAACACCGCCGCCCGCTCTGCCACCATCTGCACGTGTCAAAGCAATGATACGGTCACTGGACAATCTATACTAGATCTCAAACTCTGCCCGAACCCGATCAGGCCCGACCCGACGTTTTAGGATCGGACCGGGCCTAGAATCTATGCTAATCAGTAGGGCCGGGTCTGAAAAAAATATATAATTTATAGCCTATTTTATTATTTTATTATTTTATTATAATAAAAATGATAGTTCTGTTCTGTCTGTCTGTGTATTTATCTATTATGAAGATGGTGCTGACTGGCGTTTCACTTTTACTCTGTGGAGAGTACACAAAATTAATTCTGTCCAAACCCGACAGTTTATGGCCGGGTCGGGGCTAAAATCTATCCATTTAGTTGGGCCGGGCCGGGCCGGGCCAGGCTGGGCCTCGGGCCTGATCGGTTAGGCCCCAGGGCCGGGCCTATTGAAAGCTCTAATCTATGCTCTATGCAAGTTAAATTGGAAATAACTTTGGTTCTAAGTTCATAAAAGCCTAAATAAAAAAGAAGCTGCACAGTGTTTCCACATATGAGTATGGTAGCTAAACCTGGGCACTTGATGATGCGTCTCACAATGAGGTGATAAAGGTGTTGACCTTTAACACCTCATTATGAGACCCATCATCAAGTCTACACTTAAAACTAAACATGGGGTTTCTCAAGATAGCCTGGAAGGTGATTATACCAGAGCAATTTAAGGCTCTGTTCATTTTAGCAGGAAACACTCTGGTGCATCTCAAAGTATGTTCTAGGTACCATGGTTCCTTGGGGGCGTTACAAAAGGACTCTGAGAATGTGTAACTCTGATAATGTACAAATGAAGGAAGGAGCAATATCTGCTGTGCACAGATCCTATTAGAAGATTACTGTGTGGGTCCTCTGCTGATGGCCGTTACCCGTTTGTGCCTGCGTCGGGCCAGTGTGCCCCTGGTGAAGGCCTGGATGGTGACGGTGGCCTGGCGGATCATGAGGAACAGCTGTCTGATCGCTACCATGCGGTAGGTCTTCTGGATCACCAAGGCTGCCTTGGTGTAGCGGATGGTCATGGCCAGCCTGGAACGCACCAGATACCAGGGATCAAAACTGATGTAGATCCTTTCATCCACTGGGATGCACACCAAGCAAGAGACACCCAAAGACCACAAACTAGAGGGTGTGACCAAAACCTGGTACCACCCAAATAGGTATTAGAGCAAACATGGTAAAGTTCTCATTCTACTTCTCTTTTGTACATAATTGTACTCTCTATTTGTTGATATGTATCGGTATTACTGTGTTCGTTTTGTATTATGTTACGTTCATTAATGTAATACATAAGCCCACTAAGGAAACAATTTACCAGGTGCTGTTTACATTTCTGACTAGATAAAATATTCAATGAATGAATGAATCAATCAAAACCCTGCTTTGTGAGGTGATTTTCCATCTGTCTTCCCGTCCTCACCGTCTGGCCAGAGCTCCCCTGCAGTGTCTCTGCAGGGTGAGGGTCGCCCAGCGCATCCTGGTGTAGTGAATGCGTGCCAGCCACCCTCTGACCCAGCTCTGGATGATCACCCCGGCCACCCTCAGCCTCTCCGACCTCAGCCTCTCCAGGATGGCCACCTGGCCCGCCCGGAAGAACACCTTGGTCTTGCCGAAGCAGTACTGGTCCGCATCGGGGATGAGCTCGGGCAGAGCCTGTCGGCACGAGGCGTGGGCCTGCTCCTGGCTCCAGGATCCCCGGAGCAGAACGCGGTACCGCCGGAAGAACTCTTCGTATGTCCACCTTGGAAACATACAAGAGACATATTAGGACCGCTACAGGTACTATGCAGGTGCTGTGTAGACCAGGGGTGGGCAATTATTTTTCCCAAGGGGCCACATGAGATACATGAAACATTGTGGAGGGCCAAGACTAAAGGCTGAACTAAAGTCTGCGTAATATTACCGGTAATTTAATTTCAAGATAAAAGTAAGTGTAAGACCAACCATTTTGACACCACTATTTATTCAGTATTTGAGCCACGGACCACCATTTGATAACATTTTAGCCCCACAGATCCCAAAACTTTCTTCAAGATTTCTTTAGTTTTTGTTCACAATTCCAGGCTGGATTTGGGAAACAAAACGGGATAATAAAAATGACCATTCTCTTACATTCTCTGATTGAATGTGTAGACTTTGGGCTAATTCAGATGATGAATATTTTAACTCTTGAGAGTGTAAAAATGAAACCAAATGGACCCGAAGGGTCCATTTGGTTTCATGTTTACGCTCTCAAAGAGTTACATCTGGATAACCAACTTTCCATATTTAACTTGGAACTCTCTCAAGGACCACTGGTGGTCCCCGAGCCGGCCAGAGTCGGCCAAAGGGCCGCATTTGGCCCCCGGGCCGCATAATGCCCAGCTATGGTGTAGACTAAAAAACATGTCTGCCAGAGCCGCGTACCTGGAAGGAAAGCCCGCCGCACTGATCCGAATGGTCTCCAACACGCCACAGGCTCTCAGCTGCTGAACAGCCCTCTTAGGGTCGAACCTGGCAAGGAAACAGTGACAATCAAACTTTATGGGGACCAGCACTGTCACCCCTTATTGCATTTAGGCTAGGTTTCTACTCTTAAAATTATTAATTTGACATGGCATCATTTCATATTACTACTCTGGGCTGTCTTGAGAGATACAGAATATGTCTACTTCCTCAGAAGCAAAATTATATAGTAAAGAAAACAAAAACGATTTCCATCGTATTACTGCTCCTAGAGGCACACAATTCCAGTGCACATCATTACATTTCTCTGTATTTCTGCATAATGCAAATAAACACAAATACAGTATAGTGCTCGGTACTTACATAAAAGGCTCTTTGGAGTCGTTGGGTTTGATACAGCGGACGTAGTGAGGAGTGGTGCTGTTCAAAGTGTCCATCAGCAGCTGTAAGGACTGACGGAACTACAGTGGACAGACAAAGACAAGAAGACCAACATTCAAGAACTATCTAATAATGGTTGATAACTGAACTGTCATTGAAGCCTGAGGGAACATCTGACACACACTGTGATGTTACAGGCCCATAAAGCGTCCATTTGGTTCTAAATGATCAATCATTAGTTGCTGGGTGAGTAAATCTCCGGGCCAGGGAGTCAGTGCAGTCAAATGGGCAGAGAAGAGAGAGAGAAATGAGAAGAGCACTAACCTGGAAGCCCACAGTGAGTTTGTGTTCCCTGTGAGCTCTCTTCCCAGAGCCAATGCTTCCATTGGCCAGAGAAGACTTCCCACCCGACAGGGACACGCCGCCCTCTGCAGGATCCTTTTGGAACAGCTCTGCCACCAGCTCGGACTAAAGCATGCATGTGTGAAGCGCATGCACACATGCACAAGCACAGGACATTTTATCAATAACAGTATGTCAGTATTATACTTACATTTTATACACACACTTGGCATGCACACATAGAAAGAAATGTGTGATTCACTCTTTAGACCGATCTTAAGAGTTACGTCAGAGACTGTATGTATAGATAACATGGTAACAATTACCTGACTTGCTCTCAGAATATTAATGGGTTCTTCAAACACGGTGTCACGATTCTTGTCTAAAAAGCCGTCACATTCGTATTGGACCTGACAAGAGAACCAAAACAAGTTAACCAACAAACTAGCTGTATGCAAAACAACTATCATCTGCAGGGAAAAATGAACACTTTGGGAACCCCTGGACTGGAGGGCCATGAGGGTATTGTAAGTGGGACAAATAAAACAAAACAGATTTTAATGATAATTCTTGGCTACACATACAGGTATACTGTTTTTCAAGTTGGCTGTGTGATCTACCATAGTTGCTTTGTTTAGATCATCAGTGTGGCTAGGTGAGGTTCACACGAACATCTCTTAACTTACCGTATCAGCAAAATGCAGTATGATGAAAGCAGTGTTGGACATCCGAGGTTTACGGAAGTTGGGATGGGGCTTGCTGCTCTGGTGTTGGTCATAGAGCTTCCGTGCCCAGCTCTCCTCTGAGCCCTTTGGCATCTGATCGATAAAGAAGAGGCTACTCATTACCTTTATGAGGGGTAACAGAGTGAACTCCTCGATGTGAGTGTCTTTGTCTGCCTCATTTCAACAATGTTTCACCCACGATTGTCACAGAAACAGTCAGTCAGTCAGTACAGTCAGTCAGTCTGTACAGTCAGTCACATCACATTGGTTGTGCAGGGGCAGTTAAAAGATGATATACGTATAAGAGCATGAACAAAGAAATAATATGACATTATTTTTTTAAATGTTGCTGTTTTGGTGTGAATTTTAGAGTCCTTTGAAATAATAATGTAAAATAAAATGTGGGGAACCAGAAATAAAGGGTGGAATGGTTAGTTGTGTCCCAATAAAGAACGTCAGTAAAGAAAGTCAGCCAACCAACTAATGGGTCGCAACCTACTGTTTGGGAAACGCACAGTGTGTGTGTTGTGTGTGTGTGTGTGTGTGTGTGTGTGTGTGTGTGTGTGTGTGTGTGTGTGTGTGTGTGTGTGCGCGCGCGCATGCGAGAAAAGGTGTGAGATCTCCATGTTAGACAGACAGACGGGTACAGAGAGACTGAGAGAAAGAGGGAAACCAGTGTGCATGACTGACCCTACACTCCTCATCCAGCAGATCCAGCAGGCCCAGATGTCCCTCTATAAGAGCGATGCAGGGCTGGTTGTCACTGAACTCTATTCTGCTCCAGGCCAGTTCCTCTCTCACATACTCCTCCTGCTCCAAATGGAACACATGCTGCAGAGAGACACCACACAGACCGTGGTTGACCCGGGTCAGGCATTACATGCAGACAGGCTGAAGTCACATGAGGACACTATCTATATTTTTTGTTTTATTATATAAATATCACCCTCATCTGACAGAAATAATGGGGGCTGTGAGGGGAGGTGGAAACCGCAGTGGACATACAAAAACCTGAATTATTAATTGCTTCTGGAAGTCCATGGCCTTGGGTGAGTTTGAATTGTTAACCATGCATGACGTATACAGGGGTGTGGTAGAAGTCAGATTGAAATATTGTCACTAACGGTTTTAGGAAGGAGAAGTAGGCAGGATTTTGTTCAGCATGACATGTACGCTTGGCACACACACACGCACACACATTTCTGACGTACCCTGTTGAATTGCTGCTGCAGTTTCTCATTTGCGTAATTTATACAGAATTGTTCAAAACTGTTTCTGTCAAAGGTCTCAAACCTGCCAGAGAGAGAGAAAGGGAGCTTGTTATTATTATTTTTTTTTAATGCATCCAAGCCAGTCTTGAATCTTTTATTTTGTTGTGACACATTTTGCCTGTAGTTGGCTTACAAGTTAACCACTGCATTAACGTCTCTCCCAAACGCACCCATAAATATCCAGCACACCGATGAAGGACTTGGGTTTGGCTCTTTGTGCGCGCAGGGCCGAGTTGAGCCTGTTTACGGTCCAGGTGAACAGCTGACCGTAGATGTGCTTGGCCAGGGCATCCCTGGCCTCCAGCGCTTGCTGACCAGACATGGGTTTGACCAGCATCTCTCCCCCTACGGCCAGCCTGCGGTGACACAACCAGTGGGCCATCTGAGGACCTTCTACCCCCAGCAGCTTGGAGAAGACAGCCAGAGAGCAGTCCTTCCCCTGCAAAGAAATGCACAGGTACATACTCCACATACATTCTGCTTTTGTTGCTTGTCTGTTTTGTTTTGTTTTGTTTTCCCATAAATGAATGCCATACTTGATCAAACTACACCAGTGGTTTTCAAACATTTGATACCAGGGCCCACTATTTATTCAGCATTTGAGCCACGGACCACCATTTGAGGACATTTTAGCTCCACAGACCGAAAACTAAAATTGATTTTGTCCACAATTCCAGGCTGGACTTCAGAAACAAAAAGGCAAACATTGCCTTTTTGTGTAGGAGAAATGATTCAGATTCAGATTCAGATTCAGATTACTTTATTGATCCCAGACTGGGCAATTCATTGCAGCTTGGTGCTTAGTCATACAAGAATAAAAAAAGTAAAAAATACAGACATGTAACAAGCATTCATCAACAAACAGACAAGGGTGGGTGGACCGGCTCAAGTATCCTATAAATAGCAATAATAAATATAACATTCCATCAAAAATAAATAAATACTGTGGACCTGCCACCTCTGTACAGGATAACCTACACTTGGATACCCCTGGAGTTCAAGCATCTGATGGCAGATGGAATAAAGCTATTCGTGTAGCGATTGGTTCTGGTACGAGGGGTAAGATAACGGCGACCAGAGGGCATAATTCTGAATTCGCCTGATAGAGGATGATGAGGGTGGCTTATTATGCCCTTGGCTTTCTTCACCAACTGGTCTTCCCAGAGGGAACGCAGATCTCTCTGTCTGACACCGATGATCTTGGAGCAGACATTTACAATGTTAAACAGACTTTTCTTTTCCTTTATGGCTAGGCCATTGAACCAACAGACAAAAGAAAAAGTTAAGAGACTTTCAATGAATGCCCGATAGAAGTTAGTCAAGATTCTCTCATTGACATTAAAAGAGTTTAGTTTCCTCATCAGATAGATTCTCTGCTGACCACGTTTAACGATGGACTCAGTGTTGATGTCAAACTTAAGTTTAGAATCAAACACTGTTCCCAAGTATTTATAGGAATGAAATATGTTTAAAAACAATTTAGTACCAGATCTGCAAGCTACAAACGCAAAGCACTGCGTTTTGAGGTTGTCAATCTGCTACTTTTGGAGATTTCCACCAGACAGAGACGATGTGGTAAATACTGTAGGACCAGGGTAGCACATAGATTAAGGGTTCTCCATATTTGGGTCAAGCATTCCAAATAGCATTCCAAAAATGTGTGGCGCGTGCACGCATGCACAGATGCGCATCTCTGCTTGGCTTACATCATAGTAATCTCACTCAGTTTGCAATTACATATTTCAGTGCACATTTTCATTTTTCCAAATATATTAAATATAAATTAAATGAATGAATGACAGAAAGCATCTGTTGTAAGTCAGAAGCATGATTTACCCAATTAGACCAAAATCTGATTCTAGAAATGTCTTCTAAAACCTAACCTTCTATTAAAATAAAGAAAGAAAATCGTTACATGTCATTACATGTTGCTAAATGTATGCAATAACTAAGTGACTGAAACAAGTCCTACTTTACATAATTTAAACAAAATACCTACATCAATATAACTCCGATCACCACCTCTGCCACTTGCTTGGATGTTGACGTTCCCCAAGTGCAGAACAGCCGACAGGATCCTGAAGAGCTCCATCTGCTGGTCATGCTGCACCCCTGCAGTGATAAAAAAAAGAGAGAAGAAAAATAATTTTCAATGATCTTTGTCATCATAAATCACTTGAAGTATTAACCTTGTAGCAGGAACGAATAGTGAAAATAGTCACATTATACCCAGGACAGTGAAGGCATTGCGCGTGCGTTCCAGGTCCACCTGATCGTCAGTGCCAGGTATCACCATATCTCCTCCCTGGTTGGTATAACGGAAATGTTCTGGAGCATCTGTAGGATTTATAGCCAAAGCACCATAAGCATTGCATCGATGACGTCAACACTGTCACCAACTAGTCGACTATTATAACCACTCGTCGACATTTGTGGCAGTAGTTAAACTGTTGACTTAACGACACATATAGCATTTTAATAATTGAAATTATTTATTTTAATAATTCAGGGCAGTAGCAGAAATTCAGCTTTGTGAACTGAAACATTGTTGTTTTGTCAATGGATGTATGGATGTTTTGCCTTCGGTGCAGGGTGCTCACAAAGAAAGTCTCTTCTATATCATTTAACACTTGTACAACACTGGTTGTATCTGAGATGTTTTTCATGAAAATTGCTCAAAGTATATTATTTTCCTTAATCAGAGGAGCTCTTCTTGATTGGCTAAGAAATACTCTCGCCGGGACTATTTGTTAGCCCATGAGAACGCTTATAGGGTTTTCTTTGGCCTCCTGCAGCCCCTAGAGGCCTCAAAAAGACGATTTTTTTGGAGATCATCTAATCAATGGAAGACTTCAACATGAAAACAATAAAAAAAAAATGATGTAATTACTCTTTTGACCATAAAATTATGTGAGCTTTAAATCACACTGCACATACAATAAAGTTTGTCTCTTCTATATCATTTAACCCTTGTACAGCACTGGTTGTATCTGAGATGTTTTTCATGACAATTACTTAAGTGTTAGTGGACAAATAACATATGACTTATCTCTACTACTAGTGTTATTATAGAACGACTATTCAAACAGTCAGTCCTATGGAGAAGGCTTACCCAGTTTGAGGGCTCTCATCTCAGGCAGCTCTCTGGATGCACACAGCTGGTAGAAGACGTGGTAGTTTCTCTCGGCTGAGGCCTTACACAAGAAAGCAGTTACTGAGAACAGATGCCTTGTTAAACGTTTTTAACTAATGAAGTAATTTTCGTTTTGGAAGACATGATTTTAGTTCAGACAGACACAATATGATGTAGTATGAATCGGGGTATACTGTAACTCTATAGGCATGCAGGAAATGGTTTACCTGAAAGACAACTCTTGACTTTTCCAACAGATAGGTCCTCATGTTCGCCCCAATGATGTCCCCCTTGCTGCCAAAGCCAATCTCGATGTACTTCCCGAATCGACTGCTGTTGTCGTTCCTTGTGGTTTTAGCATTCCCGATGGACTGTATGTAAATGAATCCCGCATAATGGCACCTGTTAGACTTGACTGTATAGGAAGGGGTCTTCAATATTTTTCACGGCAAGAGCCCCCTATCCGAGACAGAGAGAGATGAAGCGGGGGCCCTTACTCATAAACAAATCTCAGCCTCAGGGACTCTTATTACGAAATAAAAGCCTCCCCCTGTTGAACACCCCCAAAGCCCCTCATAGCAATAGCTGTGGATTTGTTATCATAAATGCTCGGTTCTTCATCATCACCTCCATGATAGGGTTGGAGGCCAGAACCCTCTCCTCTACGCTGGTCTGCTGAGAAGCTCCCCCCACCACAGCAAAGTAGCGCATGGTGAACTTGGCGGAGACCGTCTTTCCCGAACCCGACTCTCCACTGATGATGATGGACTGGTTTTTCTCCTCCCTAAACACACAGTGTCGTTAATAAAACTCATCAATTCCACTCTATATTACCAGTATATCACCAATTACTCCAACAGAACTCCGACTACTCATCTCTGCCTCTCACCTGGTCATGGTCCGGTATGCCTCCTCGGCCACAGAGAAGATGTGGGGCTCCATGTCCGCCATGTCCTGACCGCTGTAAGCATCCACCACCTCCTCTCCATAGATGGGCAGCTGGTCATAGGGGTTGATGGCCACCAGGACGATACCTGAAAGAGCAGGACCAATGATTGTACTGGCATCCAGTGTCAAGGAACTACTGTGTATATTTTTTACTACACTACTCCTGGTGTATCCATTTTTTGTGCCATTTTTACTTCATCGAGATATTTCCAGTTTTCAATAATTTTACTTCTATTTACCTCTATCTCAGAGGCAATTATTGTACTTTATTTCACTGCAAAGTTTTAGTTAGTTTATTATAATTTAGTTTGGTTACTTTGTACATTACCTGTGGGGCAAGGCTTTTTGTTGTTTTGTTGTTTACAACCATGGGACTAGCACTCTCTGTGGTGTGTGGAACTCGAATTTGAACGGTTCCCCAGTTACATGGATTATAACAGTAAAGACACAGAGGGACTTGGTGCATTTATAGATAGTATCCGCTTCAGCCATACACTTTGGCTATATAAAAATAGACGATCTACAAGCTCACAACGCATCACTAAGCGGCAATTTTTATACATTTGGAAATGTGAATTGGAACATTCTGTGATGAGTACTTTTACTTTTGGTAGGCTACATTTGATAATACATATTTGTTTACTCAAGTATACAAATATCTGACTTTTATTTGTAACAGAACATTGCTAACTTGTGGTAATGATAGGTTTACTTAAGCTAAAAAGAAATCCGTGTACCATACTTCTAACATCACTGCTCGGATCACATGATTATTGCGTCAGGTTTCTCTAGAGTCTAGACAATAAACTGACTGCTCTATATTATCATATGTGCTGGCGATCTCAGCTTAATGGTTTACTGCCGCCTGGGAAGTGAAGGTCCCAGGTTCAATTGCTGGGCCAGGATATGTGTCATCCCTGAGCAAGACTCCTAATTGCTCCCCTACCTGAGCAGCACAGGGACTTAACTCTAGTCCAACTTACCATTAGTTCGAACTGACGGACCATTTGGTCATGCACTGAGAAGTGCATTCCCCGGCACTCAACTGGGTGAATCTGAAAACTTCAGAATTCCCTCTGCAGGATGAAATGGGCTAGGTCTAATTAGTATCATACTAAGCATGTGCTGTGTACCACTACCTTCAGGGTTCTGACCCCAAGTATATGCATTGGTAATGCATAGGTCACTCTAAATATTACTTACGATTTAACGGTACTAATTCAGAGCGGTCTGGCAGTGAAGGAATCCTCTATATGAACTTTAAACATAATAAAGACAGGATTATGAGCCCAGATCACAAAGACAGAAGCACACGACAGCTTTCTGTCAGAGCAACGAAAAAAAAAAACACTAGGATCACAACCATCTGCCTATCATCCTCCATGGCATTACTACTTCTGTTTCTCAACCTTTGGATGGATTTGGGGGGTCCTCAGATGACAGTAAACTGACAATTTAAAGACTTTTAATACCTAATACCTAAAAAAAAAAACACATGCTCATACAGCAGTGCATAGGAGCGCCTGCATCAAAAGTAATCAATAGCTGAACAAATTATAAGATTATATACTGTACTTTGTAAATCAGCTAAAAAAAATCCATCACTTCAAGTGCTTGTCATATGGGGGTTCCCATTTCGAATTATTGTGGGGAGCCACGGCCTGAAAAGGTTCTCTCTACTTAAGAGATTTCCCCTTTATTATTGATCTCTTTCCATCTCTCTCTCTCTCCCTCCACCTGGTCCCTCTCACCGCAGTAGGTGTAGATGCTGTTGTAGTCCAGGAAGCGGACGCGAAGGTTGTGGAGCACCGCAGGCTCATGGAGGAAGCTGAGAGCAGTTAGGTCATTCTCTCCCTCAAGGATGTCGGGGTTCCCCATGGGGGGGAGATTAGCGGCCGAGGCCACGGGGTACTGCACCTCCTGCCAACAGAGACGGGGAGGGGGTTAAGGAGCTGTCAGGAATAGCAAGGCTACGAGTCGTTGACATTGCTACTGTGTTTGTGTTTGTGCATGCTTCTCTCTCTCTCTCGCTCACCCTGCCATCTGCAAGCTGTAGCAGTAGCTGCTGGTCTCCAGGGCTGTAGTCTTGAAGGAGCTGTGCTGAAATCCAGACTGTGTCTGGGTCTGCAACCCAGACACTGGCTCCCTAACAAAGGAATGGACTGCCTCACATTAATTGTGTAAGAACAGAGAGCAAATGAGTTTGTTGGGGGGACAGAACGCCGGCCAAACATTTTGTCACACAAAAACTTTTGTCAACCAGATCCTGCTTCCCAATGGACCGACAAGAGCATTTGGAATGTATTGTAAGTGATTGATTGTATTTGCAGACAAAAAGAGAACTTTCCAACACTGAGGGTGTAAACAGAATAGTCTTGAGGGCTAATTTACTTTGCTGTCCCCATCAACAAAAGAACCACTAAGCAACAGTGCATGAATCATTGTGTAATTCGTTTTCTTTTCCGTATAATCGTACCCATCTTATACTGCAGGCCTGTCACACCCCGACAAGATATTTGTCAGTGATCAGCATAAAACGCTCTTAAACGGTGTTAAAAATTAACATTGGTCATCCCTCTGTGTCAGTCCTACTGCGGATTAGTTATTACACTCTTATTGTACAATATGTTTTCATGTCATTCACTGAAGATTCAGTTATGGAAAATATGTTGCATTTTTATTTGATTTTAATTATCATTTCTTTTCAAATGGAAAACAATGATAAGGCTGACATTTGGGTTGAGAGAAATGGGTATTGATTTCTCAGAGGGAAATGACCAGGTACGCAAAGGATAGAAAAATCAATAATCCGTTTAAAAATAAATGGCAGGCGTGTTCAGTGCACCAAAATCTCAATGTCTCATCACAAGTAACATGGATTTACTGTTACCAATAACTGAGTAAGTATTCCGCATCCATGCATCTGTTTGGATAATCAAGAATAGCTGTCACCACAAAAATAAATAAATAAATAAAAGCTATATCTCCTATGCACTGCTCAGTCCATCATACCTTACCTTGCAGTACAACTCCACTGTTGCCATGTTAGTAAGGAGAGCGGGCAGACATTTAGGAAATCCTCACATTGGTCCCTTGGGAATGGATAGCTGATGTCCTCCTCCCTGGACCAGAATGGTCACACTGTGTGAATGTTGTTGTACTTTGTCCATATACCCAGAGACTCTGCTAGTTAACTGTTAATCTTAATGAGGAATTGAGGATGCAGTGAGTGGCTGGAGCCATTCAACATTCATTAATTTAAAACCTGCTCAGCAGATTCCAGTGTTGATAATTGTATCATTTAACAATTAAGACAAGGTGTGGCTCTGATCATGTAATTGCTATCAACACATTAAAGGACAAAAAGCTCTAACATAGTACATCTAAACCTTTACTTTTGTTAAGTTTTAGATGTGGTACAATTTTATCAGGCACTTCAGAGAATCCTTAACTTCACAATAAATGTACAGTGTGACAGCACTCCAGCACAACCAACAAAGTGGTGTTTAGTGTATCGAACATCACCGGTGATGGATCTTCCATCTCTGGATGGCATCTACTGCATCAGGCTACAGAAAGGACGTCAGATTTCAGACAGGGACCCCTTTACCTGGCTATCCATCTGCAGTCAAGGAAATTTATTTAAAAATAAAGGAGTTATGCTCATGGTGACAACTCTGAGCTGATAGATCTGCTATTTTTGAAAGATTTTTAACATTGGTGCAATTCTTTGATTATTTAAAGCAAATATCAGTCCCTAGAATAAAAAATGAGATACATATTCAGAGGTCCTTGACATGAAAATGTTTCAGTGCCATCATTATGCATTTTTCCAGAACACAGAATACATTTGTAGAATCCGTCCGTGTTAGTCTTATGTGAGCTCAAGTATTTAACGATAGCACGAAAGAAAAAGCATCACTGCTGTTGACATACAGATTCATTTTAATAAGTAAAACAATCAATTTAATAACGTTCAGCAATCAGCCTGCTGATATTCAATTAGGGACTTCATATCAATTGGAAACATCATTACCAAGCTTTGAGAAATGGTGTAATACAGTCATACAAAATCACTCTTCCCCAAAACCCAGTGCAAAACAAATTAAATTTACATAATATCTTAGTTTTAATTTACATTGTCACCAATTTTATCCATGGGAGTTGGTACTACGAGGCAGCATGTGTGGTAAAACTGACACTTTAAAAAAAAATATCTATGGACTGAGGTTGAAGCAGAAACAAGCCATTGACAAAAAACAGCAATGTTTCACATCAGTAAGCACCGTCCGCACATGATGACTAGCGTTGAAAACAGTTAATAGTTACACAATACAAGTCATTTCTTCATCATTGTGCTCATCTCCAACTGATTAAAAAAAAGAAAGAAAAAGGGGCCATGTGATTGCTTTTAAAGTTAAATAGCTAAGCTACATTTGGAGAGAACTAAAACAAAAGTGTAATCCCCTCCAAAAACATAACATGGCTCCTCTTTGGTCAACAACACTGAACATGAATGGTCTGATGACTTAATAATACATGAATGAGAATATTTGAGAACATGATAAAACATCAGTGGAATAGTACTTGTTCACAGACGTTTAAACTTAACTATTGTATGCAATTTAAGCATGTTCCAGTCATACTCTTGTGTATTGTGTATTCTACTAGGAAATGTCAATGTATGCTGAACTATCAGGGAGTGCATTGTATAATTCAAGCACAAGACATACAGATGGGTGAAAAATTAAATAAAAAGACCTGAATAAATAGGTGGAGAAACACAATGGAATGCAACTGCTTCCATCCAAGTGTACCACATGATACAATCAAGCATCTCATTCCCATCCTGCACTGTGGCATGAACACAATTGCTGAACTAGTTCCCCTTGACCTTGATTCTAATGATCAAGATGGCAAGAACAGAAACAACATCTAAGTCACTATGAAAGAGGGCCAATCACTGGGAGAGGAGCTTCAATAACGGACTGCCCAACTGGCTAGTGTTTAAATATAGGATATCAATCTATGGGTAAGACATCAGTAGATATGGCCAGACATTGTGGTTAAAAGCACACATTCAATGGCCGATGCTCATGTATAAAATAAAAGGTAAACTATTAGGCCGGGGCTTTACAGACGGGCAGTAACAAATTGCGCCATCTACTTCATTTTCAACGGGACCGGCGTTTTGTGCTCAGAAAACAGTGTGTGATAAAGCAAGTGTGTGAAGCCAGGCGGTATGGCACAGCGTCCAGTGTTGTCTATTTCTCGTGTGCTCGTTTCGTGCACATGCCCACAATGTATTTATACTTCAATCCTGTGAGCTTTCTTTGTCGCTACACGATTCTTGTCTATCAACACTGAGTGACACGGTGAAATCGCTGCAATAATGCGTGTGTTTCAGAATCGCCATCTGTAAAGCCCTTTACGCAGATTTTGCAGACATGATCGAGATGTGTCTGTCAGCGAGAACACTCTGCCTGTGGACAACATAGACAGCCATGTTATAGTAGGGTTGGTGAACAATTTAGACAAAGAAGTGGAATGAGTCATCATTCACTATGTTCTCCACAAAGGAGGGGGAAGAGGGGCAGCCATGGTTTGGGTCCACTTGTATGAAAAGAGGTAGGATACACATTCCCGCAATTCTTGATAGAACCGCTGCTGGACCAAACATTCTACATAAATAAATAAATCCTGTTATGAAAATGTTTTTTTATCCTGATGAGAATGGTCTCTTCCACAATAGGGAGGCGGGTCGCATCTCAAATTTGTGGCCGGCCTGAAAGGATCTCACCAATGTGTCAGTCAACCCCAGCCGTTCCTCTCCACCCCAGTGCTGCGCTACGTCACATCATTTGGAGACTACTTCTAGGCCATCGTGGCCAATTAATTACTCCAGGCTTTCACTTTTTTGCTCAGCGCAGACAAAAAAATGAAAGCCTGGGTATCGAGGGTACTTCTCCATGATGACAATGTTCCCGTCCACAGGGCACAAAGGGCTCACTGAATGAATGATTTTGCATGAAAAATGTCGGGAAGCACACACTATAGCATAAGCAGTCACCACATGTCAACGCAACTGAACAACTATGTGACATTTGGGGTTGAGGCATTAAGACAGCACTTTCAAAACGCTGTTTGCGTTCCATCCGTCCAGTAGTTTCAGAGACTTGTACAATCTATGCCATAACACACTGATGCCGTTCAGGTGGCTTGTCATTGCCAAATACCTCGATAAGACACTTTTTTAACTAATTTGTCACCCGTCTGTATGCAAATCATACACATTCTTTAATTTCTCCAAAACAAAAATGCACCCAAATTAACATGTTGAATGCACGTACAGAGTGTAGGGGTTTGACATGATTGTCATAAAATATGTAACCCCATACAATCTCCCCCCCATTTCTTTTTGTTTAGAAAAAAATACTTTTATCACTGAACACTGAATTCACATACTGTACATAATGTGGATAACCTTTTAGCCTTTTGTTAAATTGCTGATGTCTTCTTGATTTGACGGTATAAGAAACATTAAAAAAAATCTCCTTATCGATTCAGAATACCTCTGTCCAAGTTGGTCAATGAGTGCTGGAATTACGGAGCTCCAGCCGGTGAGCATTAGATGGGGAACCAATCTTTAGGCTGCCCTGTTGTAAATAATGTTCTTATGGGGGGGTCACGGTTGGATTGGTGTGATAGGGATCCTACCTTTCACGTTCAATTGTGAGCTGTTTGTTAGTCAACACTCCCGGACACCACAAAGCCTTACAGGAGGAAAACAAAGGGATGTTGAGGTTATGCCATTTAGATCAGTCTCCTTCTCAACTCATACATATTAGTTTAGATTTCACATAAGCAAACAGCAGAGATATTTTAAATTCATGCCATGTCAACAGAGAATACTTGGATTGGATTGGATGGAGCCAATGCAAAGTTTACAATTAAAGGCCCCCATTAATAAAAGCAGACCTTACCTGTGCTATACGGTGTCCATGTCCTCACTACTGTTGCCCTCGTCCTTCAGAGCCTCACCGTCACTAGCGGCCTCCTCAACGTGAGCCAGCATATCAGCCATCAGCGCCTCCTCTAGCCTCTTCCTCACGCTGTAGACCAGTTCCTCCTGTTTCCTACACCAAGCATCACACAGGTTATGGTTACTGCTGACATTTATGATGTTTGTTTCCAGTCTTGATTTCTACAAGTCTTGCGGGCTCCCACTGTCTGCCTATAATGAATTCGTGCAAGTGCAAGATGACAGGCCGGGTCCTCCTTGCTTCATGTTCAGCACGAGTGATACTGCCAATTCATTATGTTGATTAAATGTGATTAAATACGCAATACTTCACTCGACTATAAACAACTCATCTCATCTTCTCAAAACAGAATCGCTCTTGTACACAACATTTTCATTATTTGAACACAATGCCTACAACTCAAAAGGAGCATACCAGGTATAATAAGAGAATGTGCAAAGCAATGTTCAACTGGGGAAAACAATGGTTGAGCAAGAACAATTATTTGCAATCGCACAAATGTTCCCAATTACACTGTAGCTAAGCATAACATGGGTTATGCTCCACCGATAGTTTTCCTATTTGATAAAACATCACCGGTATTTAAAAAAAAAGAAATGCCGCACATATTATTTTTCATTATTATTCCAGTGCATATGGCAGGCCTTGTTGATGGATTTGGAAGAGATTTTGAAGGTCTGTTTCCGAAAATGAGCCAGTATTGTGTGTGTAAAATCCATGATATTGACATTGAATTGAATGAGCAGAGCACGGCTGGAAAAATGTCCAGGTGGGAGAGTCTAAGTGGGAGAGGGCGGGGCTACACTATAGGTGAATTATATTCGGGGTTTTGAGCAGATGCAATTTTAGTAACGTAAGAGACCAACACAATTAAACGTCTGAGGGCTTCTTTTCCTGTTTTAATAACTACTGGGGGGGGGGGGTCCAAGCTTCTTCAAATGTGTTGGTGCAACTTAGCTGTGAACATGAACAGGATGCACACGCGAAGTAATGCAGTGTTTGGTGCTTACCTGATGTCCTCATCGGTGACAATGAATGCCTTGCACAGGGGCTGTGCCGTGTTGAGCCACACCCCTGGGTTCTTCTCTACGGCAGCTGACAGTTGGCCAGTGATGGGGGCTGCGCTGGTGTGGAGTGCACTGGCGATGGCCGATAGAAGAGTCTTGTCTGTGCAGCCTGGACCAACCCCTGATGGCACAGTGGGACAATTTTGAGGTAAGTGATCACTTATACGGTTATACAACGGCGTTGCTTATCAGAAACAGCACGTCTACAGAATGATTACAGGTGCTTGTGTGTGTGCTGCTGCTGCTGTACTTGAGTAACCAGCTGTTTACATTGACATGCCATCTGCTGCTAAATGCTGTCTGACCTGCACATGTGATTATATGCATACATTAAGTGCATTCATCACTTATCACAATCACCTTTATTGTAAAATCCCTGGGTGGTGATTGGTTTTGTGCATCATTCCCTTTGTGCTATTTTTCAAGAAAGCAAATAAAAGTAACAAGATAGCAGATGAGGAGGCAAAATACAAAAATACATAACACAAAGCTTGTTCCACAAACAGCATACTTGTGGGGTCTCTCATCTTATTTACAGGCGGTAGAGCCATACAACCACAGGGATCTCATTTCCACCAGACAAATCACATATACTTTAGTACTTGAATTAATATATGTATACAAATTTAAAGATAGGCAGGGGGAATTTGACAAGAAATTACGTGCAGAGAAACGGAAATTTAATAGAGGATTGTTATTGCATATTGAACAATTACAAACGAACAATCCACAGTGGTTTTGGAACGAAATTAATAAATTAAGTCCTAATAAGAAGAAAGACATTCCTATGGTCATAACTATGGAGAACGGGGAATGTTGTTCTGACATAGGTGTAGTATTGCAGAAATGGGAAAATGATTTTGCAGATTTGTTTTCTGGATGTAATCACTGTCAATTTGATGATGCTTTCCTGAAAGAAATTAGTGGGTTAAAAAAAAAGACATTGGAAAATGAGATGAGTGCTGATACTTATAATTTCAATTTTTACTTAAATGTTAATTTCACCATTGAAGAGGTTAAGAGAGTAATTGAAAAATCCAAAGTAAGAAAAGCTACAGGAATCGATGACATTTCTTACAAGTTACTGAAATCCCCTAAGTTGATAGACATTTTGTTTAATTTATTTCAATCCTGCTTCGATAATGGTGTTGTTCCATCTCAGTGGTACCAGACAATAATAAAGCCTATTCCAAAGTCGTCAAAAAATGACCCCAAATTACCACTTAGCTATAGAGGCATAAGTCTAATTAGTAATGTATATAAATTATATTCTTCACTTCTAAATAACCGGCTTACAGATCATCTGGAGCGGTCAGGATGTCTTGTTTACTGAACAGAACGGCTTCCGTAAAGCAAGATCATGTATTGACCATATTTACTCAGTCACCACTATTATAAGAGCAATATTTCAAGAAAACAAATCAACATATGTATGCTTTATTGATTTTCAAAAAGCTTTTGATTGGATAAATAGGGAGCTTCTCGAGTACAGAGTAATAACAACAGGTGTAAACGGGAAATTCTATGCGGCTATTAAAGCGTTATATCGTGCCCCTGTTGCTTGTGTTCAGGTGAATGACTTCAGAACAGGATGGTTTCCTACACACTTTGGTGTGAAACAAGGAGATGTTTTGTCACCAACTTTGCTTTCCATCTTTGTCAATGATCTAGCTATTAAGATTAGAAACTCCAAATTAGGTGTAAAAGTGGCGGATATGGTTGTAGGCATACTTTTGTATGCAGATGATTTAATTCTGCTTGCTGAATGTGAAAAAGATCTACAAACTATGCTCAACATCATTGCAGATTGGTGTCTAAAGTGGAGGTTGGTGGTAAATAATGAAAAAACACAAATTGTTCACTTTAGGAAACCATCTGTAGAAAGGAGTCTATTTACATTTAGTTTTGGGTCTAGTGTTCTGAAATATGTAAATACATATAAATATCTGGGACTCATTTTAGATGAATACATGAATTTCAAGGAAGGCTCGCAAGTTTTATCCGATTCGGCTGGTAGAGCTCTGGGGTCTGTATTGAATAAAGTGAAAGCCTGTAAGGATTTGGGATATTACACATATACACAATTATATCAATCATGCGTATGCCCTGTCTTAGATTATGCTTCTGGGATATGGGGTTTTACTGACCGTGAAAATTGTAACTCATTGCAAAATAGAGCTATCAGAGCGTTCCTTGGAGTACATAAGCTTACGCCAATTCTGGCTATTAGTGGAGATATAGGATGGATGCCAGTAAATATTAGACACAAGGGGGAGATGTTGAGACTTTGGAATAGACTTGTTAAAGGGGGCGTGACATACCCCCCGGGGAGCTAACAAATGGTAATTCAGATGCTAATTTTTGTCGTGACGTCACGCAGGAGGTGTAACTCCCCCCATAGTCGGCGCTAGCATAGCAACAGGCTAGTCGTTTTACGTTACATATGGCTTCATACTGGGTCAAATGTCCACTTGAAAATTATTATTTTCACTCGAACATCTTAGTTACAATGACATTGGGTTGAGGTGTTGTTGTTTACACTAACTGTTGCATAGGCCACATACGTTGGCCACGTATGTGTGTTTCACTGAGATGGTGCTCGGCTCAGAGAGCCAGGGCTGAGCCAAGGCAGAGCAGGGCTCAGCTTCAGTAACAGGCTAAAATGTATATCCTCATGGATATCTCCCCAACATATCTCAACATGCGAGGTGGAAGAGTTCTTTCCCCTGATATTCCGTTTCGACGACGGACAATACTACTATCAGCTATCGGACAGGTACAGCTGAGCTGTATCTGTAAGTTGAGCGGTGGTGGAGTGAAGAATCGAGCCTCCGCATATTGAACATATTGTATCATTAAGAATAATTATGGCCCTGAACCCTATGTCACACAAAACCTGTCTAAAAGCCGAAGATCTTTTTGTGCACAGTTGCACTCTGGGACATTACCATTAGCCTTAAAAACAGGTAGATTTATTGGTACCCCTGAGGATGAAAGAACATGTTTAGTATGTGATTTGGGAGACATTGAAAATGAAATTCATTTCCTTTTTATTGCCCTACATATGATGAATTAAGACATATTTTCTTCAATAGAATGACGGAAATCTGTGGTAGCTTTTTTTGGTTGGATGACTATGAAAAACTGGAACTTTGTTTTCGGAAAGGTATTTTCGCCTTAGCAAATGTTGTAGTGGGAGCTTGGGAAAAAAGACAGAAGTCTTTGTTTAGATAATTAAGGAAGAAACAGAGTTGTACAAACTGCTTTCTTTTGATTGTTTTCAGCTGTCTCAGTTGCAAATTGTTTGTATTCTGTATTTATATGTAACTTGTATGGTGTGTCCTATAAGCCTATGTGGGCTGGGCGCCTCTGGTGCATGACACAAAAATAAAGCATTCATTCATTCATTCATTCATATACATATAAAGTGAGTGTGCATAGCAGCCCGTGTTTACTGTGCAATAAATATATAAGCTGCAGGGTATTTTTCAAGGTGTAACATGTTTTTCATTAACACAACACCAAAAACAGGATAAATAAAGTTTAAAACGCAATCGCTCTAAACGCTAATGTGGCATAAGAGAACAATGGAAACAGGTTTACCTTGCAGGCCTTTAGGTAGCTCCATGGTTTTTACCAGTTCCTCAGCAATATCATAAGCATTCAGACCACTGAGCTTCTTTTCCCAAAACAGCTGTGGACAGAAAAGACAGTGTGATGACCTTGAATATGCACAATTCATCACGGTCACATCATATACAACTACACAATAATGCAAAATGATATTTTCTAATTGTTCTATTTGTTTTATCTTCTTAATATTGTTAATTCCGACTATAAAGCGCAGTTATTGGTGAATGTTTATTTGTGATGAAAGATGTCATCATTTTCTCAATACGTTTCTTGTCACAATATGAATAGGATGAGGGTGATACCTGTCGGGGCTGATCCACTGCCTTCTGGGGGTCTGTCTTCACTTTGTTACTGGGGTGGTTGGTAACCTTGGTAACAGGTTGCTTAAAGATGGACGCCGTTTGTCTGACTGGAAGCGACGTATTCAGGTCAGGCTTACCCTTTGAAACATAATAAACGTGCACACACACACACAGAAGTTGAAGGCAGCCAGGAATACTGAACCAATACCAGTGTTGTGATCTCATGCTGGGTTTATAGCTATATATCTAGTGTTGTATTTGTAGCAACCTACTCACTGAAATGTGGATAATCTGGGCAACTCCAAAGCAAACTCCACATGCCCAAACATTTTATTTAGCATAGTGTCAATCCCTTACCCCTGTGTCGGATAGTGTCGGACTGGTGGTTGGGACTGGCATATTCACCGAAAACCAATATGACCCGATATGGAAAATTATGGACAACATCGATACAGTATCGATATCGTATATGCACCCTGTATTCACTAAGTATATCCATTATAAGGACAGCTGTATGTACATACTTTCAGAAGCTTTGGTCATAGTTAGCCCTTCACTAAGTCCCTCCTTGTCCAATAGGCACATTAGAAGAGGAAAGCTTGACCAAGACCAGGAAAGCTTAACCTGCATAGCAACAGACTAGTTGCCAAGCTACTTGGACTGGCAGTGGACAGTGACTAAAACCCACCCTAAAGGGTGGGGTTTTGAAAAGAGCTCATTGCTGAACTTTTGTGAAATATCTGAGAAACAGTCAAACTGAAATCGGATCCGTCACTACAAAACAGTGTAACGTGAACTGACCCTGAGATGTTCCATCAAGTCTGAGGCCAGAGAGAACAATATAGTCTGTATCAAGGAACGTTCTGGACATGTCACCACATATTTAGGTTTGCTTTCATTTTAGGTGAATACTCAGATCTTTCAATCGGCTCTGGGAATATAATTGTCAGGGGATCTGCTCTGGCAAATGAAATCCGAGCGAGTAAATAGGATAGCAAGATGCTCATAACCATCTACTTGGATTTGTCTTGATTGCTATTATTGTTGTTATTATTAATGAAGCTTTTATCTCAGATTTTTTGCAGATTCAAATCAACTGAAGGCCAATAACTAAAGCATCGCTGAGCAGTTACAAAATTTAATATAGAACCTTTTAACTTCTGTTTCAAGGCCTGGCGTGATTGGCTCCATCTCTTATTCTGCAACTGCTCAGTTTAAAACTGCTTTACTACCTTTGACAACTGCATTTTCTCAGTGGGATCAAAAAATATCAAATGTCATGTGCTACAGTATATGAAGGTACTACTGGCCATTGCTGTTTCTTTTCACTGGCTTTTTTTTTTTTTTTTTACCTTTAACAATAGTTAAATCTACATGCGCAAAACAAAAGTTTTGAGATGTAGATCGTCTACTTCCATTATGTATGGAAAATAGGAACATTTTTCAACATGTAAACGATGACAATTATGCAATAAACAATTATGATCATCTCAAATAATTGTGGTTAGGCAATGATGTAATTATGGTGACAGGTCTCATCTCACCTTGTTCTGGTTGTTGTTGTCATAGCGCAATCTCTGGCGGTTTTTGTTCAGTTTACTCATCAGCATCTTCCCTGTGCGGAAATCAAAGGAGCTGAGGTCCATCTGGTTACCAAGGTAACGGGCCAGTTGAGGTTTACTCCGGAACTTCTTCCCCGAGGGGCTAAGAGCAGGGGGAAAGACAAGCACGTGACAACACTTAATACACTGTAATGTAAAAGTCAACCATATAGAGGATAGAGATACACATGACACACAGCAGCCATTCCCAACCCATGTCATCATCACCAGGGACCACTGGTGGGCCGTGAGTATTTGATTGACTGATTGATTATTTTGTTAAACAATAAACTGCAAACAGTACAAAGTACAGTCATTCACCGTAATCATCTAAAAGGAAAACACAGAAGAAAGACCTTGGGATGTTATTTCCATTTAGATCCCAAATAATTGTCAAAACACTTTAACAATAATATAAAATTCATTGTTGGAAAAGCTTTCACTTGATGTAGCCAATCGATAAGCTGTGGTCAGATGGGTGGGCTGCAAACACTTTAACTGGGCCCTGGTCACAAAAAAGGTTGGGAGAAGCTGACATCATACAGCCATATCAGAGACCTGCATACAAACACGGACATCACAGGACACACATCAACGTGGTACGAACAACACCGCAGACACACTAGAGAGAAGTAAAGAACCTTGACATGCAACAAGTCAAAAAGCAAACTGCAAACACCACCACATCATCCATATCGCAATGAGTTCATGAATCGCATCATTTTTGTGACAACGGTGAGTGAAAAGGATGCTGATGGCCTGTTAACATCACACTCAAAACAAAAAAAGTGTTACTTTGTCCCTTTCAAACTCAACAATATTAACCCATGGGTGAAAAAAGAAATGGTAATAACAATTGATACAGAATGAAACAATTGTGTTGGTAACCGTGTTAACAATTCTGTTTAAACACAAAATGTTTCGGAGTAGAAACATTGTGGACTTCACTTCTAGGAGAGCAACAACTCTGCAATGAGTAGAAACAAACAGCTGCTGCAACGTGCTAGTAACTCATGCACATAACTTACATCACACAGCACAGTAAAAACAACAGTAGGATGGTACAGTAGCCTACCACAAACTATACAAACGACCCGCCTGAGCCTCCCCCCTTTCTCCTCGCCTCTGTTCCTCATCTTGCTCTTCTCCTCTGCTAAATGGAAACAAATCTGACGTTGTTGGTTCACTTATGGTGGGGAAATTGTAAGATTTGCATTACATTAAAAGGGGGGTGCCACCCATTTCATAATTTTCCTGAGTGTACAAATAGAAGCATTTGGTGGTTTGCCGTTTGGTTCCAGTTGTACAAGAAAAACATGTTGAATAACATCTTCACCATGTTCAGAACTCCATTTCTAGGTATAGTAAAATGTTGTGAATGGATGGAATGCCACTTTAAGGACCAGAGACTTGAGGCTTGGGAAGGCCTCGACAAGCTTAAGTAATATATTCCTAGCTGGCAGTAGCTCTGCTACTTCCACAGTAAACTCCTATGTTGATAAGCTGTATCCTTTTGTAAATCAGAGAGTAACAAATATAACCAAATGGACCCCGGTCGTCACTAAGAATTAGGCCCACGTACTAGTCCTACTACAGGCAACAACATATGGTTGGGTGGGACAAGCTCCTTCTCATCTCCAAACATTGGGAAAGCTTGGCCCGGACTGGCCTAGTTCAAACAGACGCCCTGTTTCCAAAACTTTGTTCTCCGTTTTCCTAATTTCCTCACAGCTCGGAAGCCTTCGTGGCTTTTACATGAATGAACTTAACAACCTCGTGTTTTCATTCAGTACCTAAAATAATACACGTCGCTTTTTCCAGCGGACAAACCCGACTTTCTGGTCACTTCTTCCATTTTCCAGCCCTTGGGGAGAGCAGTGCAATCCCACCTTTTCTTCTCCATTTCTTACACCCGACCGATTTTAGGCTATAAATAAAATCCCGGCGACTAGACTTGGTGGTATTTTTAAAGCAAGTGAAAACGCTCTTTTGTTTGTTTTTGTTTTTTCACAACATTACAAGGCTAACACATTTCCACGCGCTGTCTGTAACGAGATCTCGCTGGCTGCCCGACGGCATCATCATCATCGCATCTCTTTGTCGTTAGGAAGATCGCTCCGCCGTGGCTGGCCGTCGCGGCCACATCACTACCTGCCTGTCTGTGTCTGACTCGCCGCCCGACCGGGGGACAACGAGGTCTAGAGCCCGCAAATACAACACAGCAGCAGCAGCCAGAGAGCCATCTCGTGTGTCAGAGTTGCGACATTGAGGGGTCGGAAAATGAGCTGTTCGTGCAGCCTAGTTCGGGACTAAGTGGATTGTTTTCAACGAGGGCTGCGCAACTAAGAGCTATTTTAGGCATGTGTGTGCAACATCATGTCAACTGTTTTAAAATATTCCACACAGTGACAACTACAGTCTCTGTAACGTTTATGTTGTACTATTACAAAACTCTCTAAAATAAAGAGATTTAAGGTCATTAAAGCTGGGCTGCTTCTGGTCCAGGATTGTCCCTATTTGCTGTCCCCATTCTCAATATACGTCTTATGTAGAAAAGGAGCCATTGGCCTGTCCTCATGAAGTGAACGGAGTTTTCGTAACTCAGTCTATACTCCATGGCTCTGGCAGCAGGCAGCAGGGTGGTGACGGTGTGTAGTGTAGCACCCACATTGGTGGCCCATCGAGTGCCGTCGTTGTGGACAGTACGAAGGGTCGCTGTTTTACCATTGGGCAGGTTGTTGTGTGGCCTATTTTGGTCAGTGGTCCCACCACAGTGTATTTAAAAATAAATATAATAAACACTGTGGTTTTCAACCAGGAGTCCTTGACGACTCCAGGTGGTCCCCAGCTAATTGGTAACCATTACCAAATGAACCCTTAAAATGATGATACGGCATTTGACATTTGACTGCTGAGGGTTAAAAACATCTGAATATATGTGTGTGTGTGTGTGTGTGTGTGTGTGTGTGTGTGTGTGTGTGTGTGTGTGTGTGTGTGTGTGTGTGTCTTTCTCTCCAACTTGGCACCTACTCAGCTTTGTGAAGAATGCATTTCCTGCACTTGCATAGCGCGACCTCTAGAGTCACAACATGCGATAAGACACCGGTGTTGGTGAAACACCTGTACTACAGTAACATTAGCTTTGCGATGTGAAATCAAATTGATATGCTATATAAAAAAATAAATATATATGTATTTCAAATAGATGGCACTAGCAAAACCACGACAAGCTTCACGACGTGTGCGCGTTAAACAAAAAACACTTGCAAAGACAAATAAAACGCCGGAAATAATGTGTCGCTCGCTCCACCGAATAGCTTTACAATATGTGAAAGTTTCATGTAGGCTACGTGAAATTGGAGAAGCGTTTCACGACAATGTACCCTGTGTCATTCAGACTTGGAGCCGGGGTCTTTTTTAATGAATGAACAAAGTAGGCCTTGTCGATCAAATGCAGACATTTTAAAGGGTGACATGCATTTACGGAATCTTTGTACCCCATTTGGAAAATAGGTTGCAGAAGAACAATTAAACGCCATTTAATGTAAAAAACGAAGAAATGGCTAAATGTGAGATTGTTTGTGCAGGATGTACCTTTGCGTCGCTTTCCAAGTTTTAAGCATCCATATAACAAGGTCATTATTTTCACCGTGACGCCAACAGTAAATCCGTAACAAATTTTACAATCTGTTGTAAGACATTGCAACAGCATTTGTGTTTTTGCAAATCCGAGACCACCACCGAACGCCTATACCTAATCGATGATAAACATACTCTTCAAAATGCATAATGAACACGACACATTACGCATTATAAAGCATAAATAATCGAAATTATGGAGGGTCTACTGCATTATCCTTTAGATATACTTACTCGTTTTTATCCATCTTGAAGATACTATCTGGTTTTCTCCCTTTCGCTGTTAAATCCCTTCTCCCCTCTCCTCTTTCAGTCCCCTCCCCCTTCGATGGGAGAAATGCAAGACATTATCCACGCAGAATTCGTAGCTTGATAAAATGGACAGATTTACGCCCGGAAACTAGCTCATCATTTTAGAGGAATAATTAATATTTTTTCATGTAATTGCAATGAATTATGCGACTGGAATGTTGATATAATCCATCACATAACCCATTATACCTACCACACATTCCTTGTACAGTACAGTTTAATTAACTTGACAAATCTTAGGTTTAGACTGCAGACAGTGTCATAAAAAAGCACGCAAATATACAAAAAAGGAACACAAGAGAAACAGACATGTTCATACTTAGATTTTATTTAATTAAATAAATGCCTTGAGGCAAATCCACATAATACAACCTTACAGCATGCACACTTGTACATTTGGCAATATTTAAAATACTGTCAGCGCAGAAAGCCACAAATATTTGTTCTTGTAATATAACAAAGAAAAAACAAAGAGAATTCACACATTACAGTGACTGGCTTTTGAAGTTAAGTTTATTTGTCCCCCTTGAACCAAACAATTGACCGCTATAAGAGCCCCACAGTGGAACTTCTTAGTGAGCCCGCTTTCCTTGGCAGATTGGTGGGCCAGGACATCTCTCTTCAGCCAGCATTGAGGAAGCTCTCACCCACAAATCCAGGTCCCGACTGTGTATGGACAAAGCTCCTGCCAGAGCAACAAATGAACATAGTTTTTTGAAATACCTGAAAAGCAAATTCCCCCTTTCTCAAGAATGTACTTTATGTTACAATAGGACTTATTATTTTATTAAGTTGAACAATTGTTGATGTTGAAAAATTGTCTTTACTCCAGTGTTTTGAATAAATTAATTCCCTGTTAATCACAGAGCATAACGTTGTACTAGCACTATCCTTACATGAAGCAAAAAAACATACAATAAAGTATACATATAGTTTCTTCCAGTTCTTCTTGCACAATCGGATAGAAACTTTTTGAAAGGTGTGTTGAATGAAAAATTAACCAAACTCACCCCTAAACTGTCGTCACTTGCTCAATAAAGACAAGTTTTAATAGTGGAATGTTCCACTCCAGGATCATTCTCATACCTGAAGGCCCATGGCTGAAATGGTATGCCATCCTTATTGAGGAAGTTAAGACAGTCTGGATTGAGTGAATAGAGATTCTTCTAATTCTTATTTCTTGCAGATAGATGACATTTCCCAATATAAACCCATATGACACACAAAATACTATACTAGTATAGTAGTGGTTAAAATGAGAAGTTAAAGCTGAGAAACAAAAAAGGTAGAGCAAGTGATCTTTGTTGCCGAGAAGATAATCACTATATTTATCTTATCACACTATACTCATATTGTTTGTTCAGTAACAGTAGTCCCCGGTCTCCCCAGCTGATTAATAACACAATAATACAATAATAGCCATTTATCAGCTTAATTTTTATGTTCATAAAATTGTTTTTCTGCTTAACACATTTATACCTGAGGCTGATAGAGATGAAGAAACATGGAGATTCCTGCAACTGAACAAACTCTTTATAGCAATGAGTACCATTATTAGTATTTTTATTATTATTCTCATAAAATCACTTACCCTACCTTTAATATGTATTTGCTCCATTAAACTCACTCACAATTCACCATCTTGTGAGACTTTACTCGTCATCCTTGAACTTCCCGTTAATGTAGGGCACATAGTCGAGGAAGAGCCTCCAGTCTGTAAAATGGACCAGTGCCACTCCACCGACGGCACCCCAACCAACCAGGTTTGGTATCCTACACAAAATGTATGATAGAGAATGTGTTTCATGAATGGGTCAGGTTTGCTCTACAGGTTTATGTAAGAGATGTAAGCACCTCAAAGGTGTCCTAAGAATAGGATCAAAAGGGCTGGCATGATATTCAATCAAGACATTTAGTTTATTACATAATCATATTATCGTCATTATGCATAAAAAGAA
This sequence comes from Benthosema pterotum, assembly GCA_039105355.1. Lineage (NCBI taxonomy): Eukaryota > Metazoa > Chordata > Actinopteri > Myctophiformes > Myctophidae > Benthosema > Benthosema pterotum. The sequence goes on from CM076979.1 coordinate 25,237,964, forward strand.
ATAACAAAAAATGGTAAACATGGCCATACCAATAAAAACAATGTGTTATTTTCATTGTTTTGAATACGATTGTAGTAGGTATAGTATTGTTTGATCAAAGAGAAAGTGATATGTCCTGATATCACTTGACTATGAACCATTAATTAATTCACCTATAATAATCTATTCAACTTCATTAATCACTTGTAGTATTATATGCCTTATAGATGGTAATGTCGATATGCGGCTTTTTACTGTGATTTTTATACATTTGTTAGACTAGCTTAGCTGTGTAGTCTGTTACAAAATGCATTTGTATACATTTCAGAAATAATAATGATTTTTTTTTTTTTTTTTTTTTTTACAAATTACATTTTTATCCATGTTCCAAACCAAAATTAAATTGTAAATTATAATTATTTGAGTGACAATTAATCATTAGGGGAACTAAAATTTGAAATTATGTGTAGTACCTATCCTGGGCACTGGGTGACTTACAAAAGTATACTCCCCTATGTCATTCGAGCTGCTCTCTCCTGATTGGAGGAGAATTGTGGATGACCTGGGGAACTTTATTAGCTCCTCTGCTAACGTGGGGGAGGGGAAATCCATATGTGGTTTCCACACCTTATAATAGAGCATTTTGACAGAAAAAAAATACTTTTTCGTGATGTACTGACAAAAGTGAAATCACTTTACCTTTAATCTTAACATAACTAAAATTTGTAATAGTGTGACATCCCTATCAAGGGGGCTGGTGTGACTTACATAAAGTATATACTCCCCTATGATCATTCGAGCTTGATTCTCACTTCGTATAGAAAATAACAATGGATGGAGATGAGCATGGCTTAATTAAACATCAAGATACTTATTGAGGTGTCTGTGCCATAGTATTTACTATTACGAATGCGTTGTGTGTTTGCCTTCTGACTGGTTAAATAAATAGGCTACTCATATCGTGATGTACTGACAAAAATAATGTAACGTTTAATGAACCTCGACCCCAAACAATGTTTGGGGTGGGTCTACGATGGCCCCACCCTCCACCCCCCTATAGTGGTAGTCTCCAGGTCAGGATGGTGGTCCCTGCCTGGCTCAACATCTGTTAAAACAACGGTGTGAGGGGCTTTGGTGCCAAATGATTTATTGACAACAGTATTAGACAAACGTGCTCATGTCTACCTCTCTTCTGTAGATACAGACTAGATTACTGGGTTCAAATGCTAATGCCTGTAAACGTATCACTACCGTGTGAACCTGCCATGGGTCACCTCCTGTTTTAGAAGGGTCAGTCTAACCGTAGTAGCAGTTCCCAGTCTCAAAACATTAGCAAACAGCCAGCCCAGCCAGTAGCAATACATTTGGTATTACACATTAATACAATCCTTTATGGTACACACCATTTGAAATTCCTACTTACTTTAAAAACAAACATAACTCTTGAACAAGTTTTTTTTTCTTTGCATCTCAATGACACTTTGCCACCAGTAATAAGCTAGCATTAGCTAAGCCAACCAGTTGGTTCGGTCATATGGAAGGGCGGTCGTGTTCGTGTTGACATGTTTTGGACTTAAATAGTGTAAATTAGTGTGTCAGCATTAACATGAATACTTGCTAAACCGTTCAACTCACCACGTCCGAAGGATGCCGACGTATTTCGCACCGACTACTTTGTTTACTATTTTCATTACCATTCTGACCTTCGCTTTTCTAGCTTTCTCCCGTTACTGTGTGGTTACTCCATGCAAATCTGGTTTATAGAGTAATAGACACTACAGAGGTGCGCAAACTCCGTTCACTTCATGGGGCCAGTCCAATGGCGGCTCTTCTACACAAACGGGGGCAACAAATAGGGACATGTCTTTGACCGGAAGTAAGCAGAAATGCATTGGACTCAGGCAGCAACAGTCCAGCTTTAATAATGTTAAATCCCTATTTTAGATTGTTTTGTAGTAAAATGCTACTACGCCATTAAATTATCGGTTTGCATCTTGCACACATGCCTAAAATAGGTTTTATTTGCGCCGCCCTCGTTGAAAGCAATGTATTTCATACTCCAGTTTGTCCCTATTCGGGGTGCATGAACAGCGCTCGAGCGCTCAGTTTCTGATCCATCAATGTCGCAACTCTTCTAGTATATGGCTCTGGTGGTCGTCACCGCAGATGGCTGTTCAGGACCCGCAGACTGTCTCTCCTTATGCCCGATCAAAAATAATAGTGGTGGCGCATGGTAAGCAAAGCAGAATTAGTACAATAGAGGGTCATCTTAGGCCAATGTTTCATTCCGTATTTAATATTATCTACGGTAAATTACGTATGAGAGCACTTGCTTGTTGACGACTCGGAGTCATTTTAGTTTTTATCAACTATGTTTGAATAAATGTAGTAGGCCTAAACACCGCAATGATGCACTGATGCAAGGCAGTATTGTTTTATCATTTACCACAGGGAAATTATGGACAAATTCAATTTCCAAACTATAATAAACCCTTTATTACAATGTTTTCCTTTATTTTCATTTTTATGTATACAAGATTCAAAAGCCAGACATTGAAAAATGTATAATTCTGTTATTAAAAATGGCACATTTATTGCTACATTACTGTTATATACAGGACAGTTCTCAACTACTTTATATATATATTTATATATAAAAACAAAGTAACAAAGGATACTGGGATTGGAGGCACTCTGAGGACACTACAGTAGTCATGATCATGTCCTCACCCCAAGTGTAAAGATGTCAGGGTCTGTAGCTTGAATGTACTTGTTTCAACACTCAAATATTAATATCCCCTTATTTTCTAGCTCAAACAAAATTGTGATGGGTGAAATGTTTTTTTTTTCTTCCTTTTCATTTTATTACCTTCTTTTTCCAAAAACAAAAGCTGAATCCCATCAACAAAACACTTTGTCGTTAATATTAGTCATGTTACTAAACCATCCTCTCTCGTTCATTAAATAAGAGGACAATTATTTTCTTCAGGTTTGAAAAAGAATGTATGCCAAGAGTCAGGTCAAGAAACAATGCAGACTCAAAAGGAAAAAAATCCCCAACCCCCCTCCCCTCACATACTCATAATACAGGATGTAGGCTACAGGTTGTCGTTGTGGGTTGTTTTACAGAATACTCAATGTTCATTCTTTCCCAAGCAAATCTTCAGTATTTAGTACATATTCATTTTGTAATAAGAAAAAGAAAAAAAAAAAACTTCAAAACAACTCTTTGAAAGAAGTGTTCAAAACCCTCACAAAAAGTCACTGTCAAAGCCAGAGCTGGCATTCAGAAAAGTGAAATGTAGAGATCTCAAAGTCTAGAAGGAAATTGTCATTGAAATCGTAATGTGCTGAAATCCACTGCAGCAAAAGGACTCGTACTCTGTTACACGGGAACTGAAAATGCTGCTAGTAATGACAAGAAGCTCCAGTTACTACAGCTCAAAAATAAAATAAAAACAGCATCCTACTTCAAAGCCGAAGCGATACATACATGTATCAAAAAGCGGGCCAAAAATCTGCATCTCTTTTGAACCCAGTAGTGTAGAGTGGTTTAGCAATAGGGGGCATAGAAAAGAAATGCATGACCTGAACCCACGGCCCTAAATAAAAAAACAGTAGTTTGGACAATATGGTCATAATCCAGTTGAATAATTAGAAGAAAGGAATAAAAACTAAACAAGATCTACATATCATTTATTTATTTTACTAGATACATTGGGGGGGAATCTCTTTATACCACTTTAAACTTCTTCCTGAAAATTGAAAAAAGCATAGGAGAGGGGAGGGAAATGAACAGGTACCTCTCCAATCTCTGTGATAAAATGAAATGATATGGTTTACAAAATAAAACTGTCTTATAATGAAAATACAAGTTCAGGCACTGATAAGGTATCATCACTCTCCCACCATGACATCTTCAGTCTTGAGAATGAAAAGGCCACACTATTGATTTAATTTTTTTTTCTTTTCCCCATCTTTTTCTACAAATTAAAGTTAGATCTTTCAACAATACTATGATCACAGGACACACAAAGGCTCTTCGACCCCCAACCCCCACCCGCACAGAATCTGTGATTACAAGTTGATAAAGATCCTTCACCACGGGAGACAACATGGGAACAATATCACAATCAATAACACTGTTTTTGATCTCCATATTCTCTTGTATCTTACACTCAAATACCAATGTCTGCCTCCAAAACAAATGTGCAGTATAATGTAGTTAGCTGCACACTGAAAGAATGCAGACGGTAAAAAATAAAATAATAAAAACTGAAATGAAAATGACAATGATACTGTACTGACAAAACCCAGGAATATGAAATCAGAAAATGAAGGCGATACACATTTGAATGGTAGCTACATTCAAAAAACCAGTTGCATAATTACTGTTAGAAGAGATTAAAAAAAATCCCTCCCTACAATTTGCCTTATGGTGTCTCACCACTTGAGTAAGAACACTTCAAAAGGACGGTGACACACACTCCATCCACATGTCCCCATATGGAAATAAAGAATTCCTCAGGTTATGGGACAATACACTTCCATTCTAATTCCACAAACTAAAGTTGTATTTAGGCCATCATATCACCTTTTATAGTGACTTTTAACTTATGGGGGGTGCAAGGATAACCACATTTGTACAATTGTCTTAAGTTGATCCTTTTCATTCGCCATCCTGCCTGAGCAAAGCACAGTTGAATGTTGAGCTCATTTTTTGAACAAATTCATTTAAGTGTCAAATATCCCTCATTCAGATAATCTACGATACACTCTAAACTTCAAACTAATATTGCCTTTGTTATTTAGAAATCTACAATGTATAGACTAACAAAAAATATATATTCTTATATATATATATTTCATTTTGCGCAACATGAAACATATCAGAGTAATGTATGGATGAAGTGAATTTACATATCAGACTTGTCTCAGTAAGAAGATACAAGGAAAAGAGTACTCAGGTGGAAGTTGAGTGGCTGAGTAACTTAATGGGAATGATCTTTTTAAGAATACAAAGCCTCTACTTGGCAAAGGCTTGTCTGTTTCTACAACAGTGGGACGATATGATTCCTTACATCAATGGAGCCAAGATCGTTTTAAGTTTATAATATCGTTTAAGGGGCAAAAACATGGGGTTCAAGTCTGTTGTCACTGTAGACACTTTCCAAGTCAAAGCAACAACAGTACTGCTGATCAGTATTCTTATAATTGTTTATAAGTTGGCCTTGTAGAAACTGAAATGCACTGACGGTTGACACCCATAGTTTTCAGTTTATTATATACAACTGTGCTTTGTCTGGACTACCTACACTTTAGTAAATAAAGCATTATCACTAACTGAAGCCAGGACAAGGGAGAACTGGAGTAACACTAGAGTGTGTGGTCAATAAACAGGAAGAACAGTTTGAAGTCGACTGATTCTACCACTGGATCAACTCTAATTTACAAAGAAAATCCTCCCCTTCTAACTCTCCAGATGCCCTGTAGGATGAAACAGAGAATCTGTCAGACCCTATCTGGATGTCAGAGGTCCTGTCATTCACGTAGCCTGTGTTCAAATTATCAACATTTTACCTTTCCCTGGAGGAAAAGTGGGCTAGAGACAATTCGACCTCACAGCCAGGAGCTTGGTTACATAACATATGTAAGACTGTACCATCACGCTGGGAATGACATACTACATTAAAAAATAATTGCTCATACACATAAGCAATCCTTTACAATAAATGTTCCTCACTTGTAAAGCAATTCGCTTAAATGTCTCATAGAAAACATGTAACAATTAGGCACAAATCCTTGATTAAATTTGTTTGTTTTTTCGTCATATTTCTTGTCTTTCACCAGAGCATATCGCGGCAGTGTGTGAAGTCCCAAATTTGTGGCAGGACAAACGTACTCTGGTGTGCCATCATGGTATGGAAGCCAAAAAAAAATTCTTACATGTATATAAAAAAAGAAAGACAACTAAAAGTTCTTCACATTTGAGCTGGTAGTCATGGTCAGGAGTGCGGCAAATAGGCTGTGTCAGTTTTGGCAGTATGCATGTGTGTACAAGGTTGTGTGAATGTGCACCTCAAAACTGAAGGGGATAATACACAGACACGTCCATATCTACACACACACATACACACACTGAGAATAATGGGTGGAAGAATCTGTTAAGGCCACATCCTCAGAGCCAAGGAAATCCCACCAGATCTGTAAAATAAAGAATACAAAAAATAATATTAGAGAACCATAGTGGCATCAATAAATGTCATTGTTTTGAGTCAACTATGTATTGTACACAAACAGACCATTTACTGAACATTTTGTATATATTTTAACTGCACTTTCATGATCATGATCAGAGAGGTATTTTTTCCCTTTGAAGTTACTAAAACATGGACATTGGGATTTAATTCCAGATTATATTGCCATCTTTACTTTTCAATTCAGTCTGTATAACCAATAACTATGCAATAGTTTCACGTCTCTGCAAGTTTTCCAATATATGTTTGATTAGACGAAGCCATTAAATGCATTCCTTTCATTTCAATACAGAATCAAATAGCAGACGTATTTGAAGGTAGATTAAATAACATGCTGAATTGCATTGTTATTGTTGGGTTATTAGCATTTTCCATTTATTATTTGTATTAAACCTAACTTTAATTAAGTTTGTTCATTTATGGATTTGGGATTTGGGAATACTTTACAAACTTGAAATATGTGACGGAAAGATCATGATAGAAATAATTACATTTCTCTCGTCAACCAACACCACCAGGTTCTCTCAAAAACAGAATATTCAATTTGTGTCTCCATGTACCATAAGTAAAGTACCAGAATGACTATGCATACCTGGCGTTACATGTGGCTGACTGGATTGTGGCCATCGCCACCCAGACTAGGATGGCCTCCTGAGAGCATTGGTGCGTCTCCCACCACTCCGGACACCTTCTCTTCCTCGCGACGCTTCAGACACGCTGCCTTGGGGTTCAGGTTACGTTCTTGGGGGGAAAAAAAGAGAGATTATCGCCTTTGATTAAAATGTGAAATTTACCTTATGTAGAAGAGGCAGAGAGAAGCAGCAAGGGGTCCTAATGCTATTCTAACAGCTTGTGCTGCACCGAGCCATCAACGGCATCCTCAACTTGGAGCAACAACTCAGAAGTCAGTCACCAGTATAGCCATTTGCTACAATTGTAAACTCTCCGAGTCTGAGTGACACTCGTGACTTTACAGTGCACTAAGAAGAACACATAATAGCATATGTCCTCAGGCTTGGTGGTGACTGACCTCTCACTTGTTGTTCCAAGTTCAGAATAACGTTGACGGCTTGATGCAGGATAAGCAGCTTGGTCTGAGGTTTGTCGTTGCTCAGGTGGAGCTGGCACATCCTTCCCAGCTCCTTGAACGCCTCGTTGATGTCCCTCACTCGCAGTCGCTCCCGGGCGTTGTTAGCCACCCGGCGCTCCTTCTCACGCTCCAACTTCAACTCAGGAGGAAGGTCCTCGTCATCCTCATTGTCCTCACTGGTTCAAAACAAAAAACAAAAAAAACGAATGATGCAAAAGCACAAATCACAAAAGGACCTCAAAGCCAATCAAGTGTTGGAAGAGTTTAGCTGTATTGATGGCCGATGGATACAAGTGGCAGAGTGTACACACAATACAGAATCATTATAAAATCACCATTTATTTGGTAACAAGATCGAACTCGCATAGCCAGGTGATGCTCCATCTCCATCTACCAAATCTACAGTAAATTCTATGTAGGATGTAATGTAGAACAGAGGGGAAAAACACAGCTTTGGAAACCAATCCCAATAATGGATACACAGGAAGGACCAACTAAGCTGTAAATGGTTTAGCTCCAAAAGGCATCTCTGATCTTGGAGGGCTTGTTGCATCCTGGTTGGTTGCATTAATGTAGTCTGATGTCTGTACAATGCATTGTTCTTCAAATATTAGAGAAATGCGAAATAAATTGCACTTGACCACTTGTATTATGAAGTGAATGGAAGGCAAGACATTAAGGAGCTACACTCTATATCCCACATAAGCTGGAAATGTTAGCATGCATTTGTATCAATGTGCTTGTAATACTCATTGCAACCCAAAGTTGTATACATTGTCTGGCAGAAAAGAATTAACGGCACAGGCAATGTGCATGTATTTCTCTACTTCAATATGTTCATATATGGTAGCTACACCAACAAACTTGTCTTTAGTGCTGTTTGAAAAGACATTGTCGCTGTCGTGTGGAAACCTTGTATGTCCTAAACGTTCAGGAGATTTTAAAAAAATAACCACGTTCCAAAAGATTCAATGTAGTTATTTATTCTCACGTTCATTTAAAATCACTACCGGCGCAATTAACAGATTTCTCAAAAATAGCAATTCTACAAGCTCACAACATGCCGTGATGCGAAGTTGTTGTGAGCTTGTATATCAGCTCTTTTGCTACTTTTGTATGACACTGTCATATGACGAAGTAGTGCATTAAATTACGGGGGGAAAAATATAAAATGTTGAAATATGGAGATACACGGTTTCTGCCCGACAGCAACATGAAACCCTATTGGAGAGACTTACTCATCATCTTTCTGGTCTGAAAGGCTAGAGAGGATCTGGAGGGCCAACGCCTCCTTTCTGTAAACAACGTGAAATAAGGGGAGAGGGTATGTCAACACAGTTAAACACCAAGTTTAACCTAGTCTAGCATGGCCTGGGACATTCAGATTCAGAATGTTGTGGAAAACAATTAAATTAAGCACATATTCACAAATTGCAAACCAAGCAGGTCATGTTTTCTTTTTACTTCGCAGCCTAAGGGTAGCAACATTTCCACCTATGTGGGATAAAACTTCTCTTAACAGATTGAACCAATGTAATGATACCAATGATACAAGCTCAAAGCAAAACAGTGATTGGAGCCAGAAACAATACCTTGCTCGAGTCCGTGCCAACTTGACCTCCTTCTTCTCCTCCTCGGACTTGTCTCCAACGGATGAGTTTTCGTCGTCCTCCTTGTCCTCTCTCTTGATGTCTGAAGCGCTGGAGGAGTGTGTGGAACGGGCTACACCACCGGGAAGACCTAGCGACAAAACACATAGATGGTCATCATGAGTGTCGATTTACAAACTTGATTTCAGCCAACCTGTGGCTCTTTCCCCTGTATTTATCTGTATTCATTCATTCATATTTATCAGAGTGTGACATACATACACAGGGACTACGGAAAACTTTTTTTTGGGAAAGTACATTTGTGTATGCATTTCATTACCCAACACTAACTTCAAATATTTCTACAAAAAAAAGAAAATGTCACTGGAGGTGACAAACAAAATGTTTCTCTTTCTGAGGGCCGAAATAAAGACCTCTAATTACACAAAAGAAGCAAATACTACAGCTACCGGTACTACTGGGGAATAAGATGGTGAGAGACACTGTGTTAGGACTCACTGGTAAATCCCTCAGGTTGACCAGCAGTCTGTGGTGGTCCGGAGGCATGGTGACCGTGCAGCAGGGTGCTGCTAGGTGGAAGGCCTGTGGGCTCCTCGTGATGGTTCCCTCCCTGCAGAGGAAGGCAGACCGAACATGAACCAGGTCTCCCATTTTGCGTGTCATCACACCAGACTGCAGTATTCTGACCAGAGACAGAGCTATAAAAGCACGTGCACACACACACACACTTACCATGGCCGGGTGTCTGTTGCTGAGGGCCAGTCCAGCGTTAGAGAAGGCAGGAGACAGGCCTCCGAGGCCGTTATGTACCGAAGACACAGCACTTAGCAGGCTCTGCATATCAGAGTGAGGGCCTGGCAAACCGGGGCCCTGCCCCACGGCATGGCTACGCAATACATGGATGGCCTCCTCCAAACGATCCTCCATTTTATTCTGCTAGATTGGCACAAAATATATGTTGGCGATCAACATTTTTGAAAAAAAAAAAAAGGTTTGTAGTTTTCTAGCTCAATCTGTTTATAGGCAGGCACTAATTGGTAGGATTGAGGCTAGTTTCAGATTATCAATTACTTATTCAGGGAAGTATAACTAGCACTAAGTTGGACCGTTATGGCAAATATATTACAGCCAAATGTATACGTAGCTGTATGACAGGGTTGTCCCCTGAGCTGCCGTGCGGCAGAGTATAAATTTAGTAGAGGAACTGTTCCCTCATTAATTTTCATATGCAAATGCATCACTAATTGCCAATGTTTGGTCTGATGGTGGCCAATAGGAATATTTTGGCATAACGCCCATCCTTACTAGCACATTAGATAAATAACAGATTACATAATAAATCATGAATATTCTGCAATTTCTACAACTGCAGAACTAACAGGCAACACATATACATCATATATAGACAGATGCTTATTTAAAGTAGCATTCTCCTCATTAAAGTACCAAGAACAGTAATTTATTTTGAGACAGATGTCTGACTGTACCAGTGCATGAGTTTGCCCTTCGTAGTTGGGTGTGGGTGGTCTTTGCCACTGAGACTGAGCCCCTGCAGAGATAATGGATGAAGAGCAGCCAGTTAATGAGGGTTCAGATAATGTTCACTAGTGACAATTCTAAAATCTAACAGCAGGTGGAGCTACAGATCCATTACTGTCAAGTGAATGCATCTTTTCACAGGTCACCCTTAAAAAACAAGTATGAAAAAGCATATTATCCATATTAATATCCATATTATCCATATTAATAAAATGTAACGGCATTGCATCGTTTACAATATATGCCCCCCACTACAAAATGAAAACAACCAAATCCTTCTAAATGGAAGCCCATGTTTCCTAGAGTCTACACGTGATCCATGAACAGGCTCTGGCCTTATTGTACCTGTAATTCCCTGAGGAGAGCCAGGGGTGGAAGGAGCCGAAGAAAAGTTGTTACTATTGTGGTCCGAGGGGTAGATCTGGGGGGGGGGTACACACACACAAACACATACAATGAGCACTAAGACTTTACATAAATACAGAAAAACGAATTTCAATGAGATACCGGTACCATGAAGCTGTGGAGGGCAACAAACTCACCGAGGCCAGAGCCTTCCCGATCTCATCTCCTGAACTGCCAGCCGTGGTACCTCGGGTCGCTGTTTGAAGACAAGGGACACCATGTTGGTTAGACAAACTTAAATTTGTTTGTTTCAAAATGAACCATGGACTGACCCTAACAGTATCGCCGCACGCCGCTCAATTAACCACAAAAATGGCAGCGGAACAATCTCACGGCACATCGCGATTGAGCTTGTAGATCCGCTATTTTGGAGATAATGTTTGCCTATAATGGCGTGCCCAAAGAAGCAGGACGTCGGGATTAAAGTGGTTAAAAGCCATTAAAAAGGCTTACCCATAATGCCATCTCCATTGAGGGATGTGTGGTTGTAGGTGGACGGGGCCGAGTGGAAGCCGTTGACCTCGCTGCCATGCAGCGGATAGTTCTGTGGGGACAGAGGCAGGGGCTGACGCTTCTGGAAAGCCAACACAGGTAACAAGATTAGAAACAAAACAAAAATACACATCCTGAAGGCAGAAGCAACTACATATTATGACAACTAAGCAGGGCCGGATGTAGGCATGGAGGCAATGCCCCCCAAAATGCCCTGACTGCGCCACCAAACATGATGGCATGCAAACAACCCAAATTTCAAAGATTACAGTATATTTAAAATGATTTGAAACACTACGACTGCTACTAACTACAATTATGGAAACAATTGTGGAAACACCATTTCATCATTCAGACCTTTAGCTTTATGCATGCTGCGTGCCTGTTGCAACTTCAACAACAACTGACTTTCCTAATATAAGTCCTGTATAAAATTTAAATCTTGTGGGTCACAGAATTAAAGAACTTAAATGATATTGGGGCGGCTTCATCGCCTGTGGCGATCCCCCCAATTGGGAAATGTTACATCCTGCAACTAACTAAATGCCATAACTAAACTAACTAAATGCCATATTTAGATAACTAGTACCGACATAAATGTGAGTCAAAGCACACAATTAGAATTTTAAAAAATAGCTTAGGTAAAATGTCAGAACGTGAGTCAAATATTATAAAGAGACAGTTAATCTCACTCACCATCCTGTCTTGTGGGTTGATAGCAGAGAAGGATCCTGGCTGTCCAATGTGAGGGGAGTTGCCCAACATGGCAGAGTAGCCAGATGAAGACCACGGGTCCTCTGAAGATGCACAAATAAGATTTTTAAGTATACATGCAAGTATTAGCAATGGACGGTCAAACTCTGTCAAAAAAAATAAATAAAAAAATAACCACTGCAAGGTTACCTTGCATGTAGAAGGATCCAGGGTAAACAGCTCCAGGCTTGGCACCAGGATATCCTCCATTCTCCCTAGCATATTCATCACCAGATGTGGAAGCATACACCTAAACAACAGACAGGAAAAGAATGCGCAGAGTTGGCACACAATTTCAACAATCTCCATACACACAAGACCTAGGATATGGATTATTATTCTTGTGAATCACAGTGCTATTTTCCCTAGCTCTGAGCAGCAAATGAGGGAAACAAGTCAGATACAGTATAGTGGCCCACCCTATGCATGTCAAATGCTGTTTAATTACGATACTCTGACAGGCCACAAGATGGTGCAAGGGAGTCTACCAGGCAACAAGGCAAGCAGGCCATCCGTCCATCGCCTATGGAGGACAGACAGCACAGAGACCATGGCACGCTGGGCAAAGCAACGGCTCGAATCCCAGTGCACAGTGAGTGCTTCCTCTCATTCCCAGGGGTCCAGTGACATCGCATTGCCGCTGCCTGGCCTACAGCCCCTTCCCAAAGACACACACCGTCTCAGCTCTCTCACACAAACATGCGAGAGCCAACACACACTCACGCCACCATAACAACAACAACGTCTCTGCGGATAACATCAAACTAAACTCAACAATATTTAATCCACTTTCGATGGCATCAATCGGAGGTTCATTTTTATCATGCAGTACACACAAGCACACACAAGACAAAGCGTCTAAAGACTCCTATAATGACATTGGACATTTTATATTAGTCCCTCAAGGTGTTCAATAATCCTTTCTACTTAGAGCTAACAAAAATGGATGCTGTGCCTGTGGTGACATTCCACTCCCATGTGTTCCACAGCCCATAGAATGAAGACAGACATGAGGAGCCCTCCACTTCCTGACACCATCAACCATCATTTACTCTTCCTCACATGTACTGGAGGGGTGGAGAGAGAGAGAGAGAGAGAGAGAGAGAGAGAGAGAGAGAGAGAGAGAGAGAGAGAGAGAGAGAGAGAGAGAGAGAGAGAGACAGAAAACGGGAGAAAGGAAGACAGAGAGAGAGAGAGGAAGAGACGGAGAATGGAGGCTATGCTGCGAAGAATGCTAATCCAGAAAAGGGACTTTTTTTTCCTGTAATTTGATTTAACAGGGAGAAGTGGAAAGGGAACGGAGAGATGCACTTCTAATTACAGAGCCATCTGCCTGTTCCTGGACCACGTCCAACTCCACAGGCAGCTGGGCTGAGGAGAGGGAGAGGAGGGAGAGAGACAGAGCGAGTGAGAGCGCGCGCGAGAGAGAGAGAGAGAGAGAGAGAGAGAGAGAGAGAGAGAGAGAGAGAGAAGGGGGCTGGGATTCAGTCAGCAAGAGAGAGAGGGAGGGAGGGAAGGAGGGGGGCCAGAGAGAAGAGAGTGAGAGCAAGCAAGAGAGAGAAAGAGAGATTGCAGCGAGTAGGGGGTGGTGGCGGGGTGGGGAGGGAAAAAATGAAGGCCCTGATGATTTATGAAATGCTTAGTGAGATAAGGGGTGGGGGGGGAGACAGAAGAAGGTAATCTAAATGACTTAAACAAAGCTTGATATGGCCAGGGGAGTGTGAAGGGAACAGGGGATTTAAAAATGATCACGGCTAATTCAGGGGAAAACATGACGGAGATGGCTTCATTTAACAATGGGCTTTAGGTTGCTCTTTCACGGGGGAACAATGTCGTGCGATTCCTGCTGCTCTGGATGGGAGCGCAGAACCACACAAAGACCAGCACTGCTGGATAATTGTATTCACAGGAAGAAAAGGGATTTCTAGGGTAAAATCCTCCGCTAATAGGGGTTTAATGTAATTCAGGTTGCGACCGTGTAAAGGTCCGCGCACTGGCAAAACCAGGGTTGTGACATGTTGCTGGGGGGAGGAGTGAGGGACTTGAGGGTGATTAATATCAAAACTATATTCAAGAGTGATAATTGAACAAAGCAGGGTTATGAGGCCGATGAACAACCTGTGGGCAAGAGAGCAGCTCCTCGGCACTGCTGTTTGATGGCTGGCGAGGACAGTGCTCAGGGATCAGGGTCTAGTGTACAGGTATTAGTGGATTACAGAGGTTGGGCACTTTGAACAGAGGAAGGAGGGGGAAGGAGCTTCAGCACTAAGGCTAGTGCAGATTTACCAACAGCAATGACAACAGTGTGCATTACTACTTGCATGTTTGAGGAGGTTATTTGCCTACAAGTCGAAACTAGTACAATAGTGACCTCAGTTCTGATGGCGGCTTTACTTTTGCAGGACTGGAGTAATTAAACGCTACATGCAAAGGAGTAAGACAGAAAAGAGAGAGAGAGATAGAGAGGTAGAGAGATAGAGAGAGAGATGGGAGGGGTGTTGAAGGGAGGGAGGGACCACAGGATCATCATCATCAGTCATTAATCTGGGCTCAGACACGGGGCTAAGAGGCCTCGCAATGCGCCGCGCCTCACAACTGGGTCACTCACAGGGGGAGGCCCACCCAGACCATCATGTGGCGAGGCGTAGGCGGACGGCCGGGGGAGGAGGGGAGGGGCCGAGCAATTCACACACACACAACCAGGCACACACACACACACAAAATAATTTGGGCTGAAAACCACATGGCCATCGTTCTCGCTGCGGGGAATGATTGCGGGTCATACCGAGAAAAGACGACAGGACCTCCATCAGACCACGCAGTAAAAATTGTGTTTGTTGAGCTCGGGGAAAAGTGCACAATGTAACCAAAGGGGCCCTTTGGTTACATTTTGTACATTGCAGAGTTTACACAGTTTTTAAAAAGTCGGAAAGCCAGGTCTGGTCCAGTCACACACAAACTCACACACACATGACAGGAACAATCCTGTCTATACTGTACTGCCATCTACTCTACTGTGAAAGCTGTACCACAGCATACACTACAACTTTCCACTTAGTTTGCAGGTAATCATACAATAAGATTCAATAATACAGACTGTGCTATTCGCACAATTGGGCTTGCACCAACAGTGACCCCCAGGATCCACTAAAGAAATAAGGCAGGAAACATTTGCTTTAACTGGTCTTTAAAGCTTTGAAATATCACAAACTTTCCATTTCATGTTTCATTAGTCCCCCAATAGTCGATTAAGAACAAAGTGAAACTTTTGCGGTTTGGTTTTCCAGCAAATTTAGCTACAGAGAGTAACCCGAGAAACTGAAACTAGGTTCAACGCCACCGGTCACATCACCATAAAACTGCAACTGTAGAGCGATCCAAAGCAGGGCGTGATTGAAAGCCAGCGCACTAGACAGCAGTACAGAATCCAGGTATTTTCTCCTCTGTGCACACGAGAAGCAGACCCTGAGGACTACAAGGAAGCGAGCGCGGACACCGCAGTGACAAGCAAAACGATGTTTATCGGAGGCATTCGGAGTCACCTAGCTGTCAACTCCCAGGGAAAGAGGGACTGAGCAAGAGGACCTTAACCTATGTCTGTCACGGAACTGCTCAAGCAAAGTAGTGAGAACAGAGAGAGAAAGAGAGAAGTAGAGCAGACTGGCTGTGGGCTGTGAAGGGGAGCAGAAATGAGCTCTTACCGAGGACGGCAGGCCATGGGGTTTCCGGATCTTCTTCGGCTGGGTATCTACAGAGATAAAGAAAGACAGACAGACAGACGGGAGGGGGTAGAGAAACACAAATTGAGGATGTAGTCGTTATTGACTGTGTCAGCGCAGGTGCAGTGTGGGCTTCTGGTCCTACCACTATCTAATAATATGAAAAAAGTGGAACAAAAACATGGCATACATCTGTGTGTTGTGCATTTGTGTTCTCAGTGTTAACTGTATTTGTTGTTTAAACCCCTGAATTTAGATTTTTTTATGTATCCGCAGTCACACTTGCGTGAAGTGAGGAGCGCTCTTATCATACTACACATCACATTCCGTGCTCAGCCCAATCAGATGAGGACATTCTGTTCATACACGCAAAGCTGTGCCAATGAATACATTCCATGCTCATACACACAAAGCTGTGCATAGCAACCGGCTAGCGCTCCTCAAAAAGATCAATGTCAATTATATTCCCTTCCATAGAGCAAAGACAAAATGTGAGCGGAGACCACCAACACAGTGTGAGATCAAGGCAATAAAAATGCATATAAATGGGAACTGTATGTCCTGGATTTGTAGGCTGACCTAATAAAGCCATCTATGAAAACCGTCTACTCCATTGTCCTACCTATGCTTCCGTCAGGGGGTCTCCTCCTGGGGTTGTTGGGGTATGACGGGTAGTACTGGGAGGCAGACTTCAGGCCAGAGGGAGACATGGCATCAGGGCTGGGCAATGCAATGTCGCTGGGTAGGAAGCCAGGCTAGAAGCAGACACAGATTTTTGCCTTTTAACAATACATTTTAGGTTGCACGACTGCAGCACTGCGTTCTCTTTTAGGAGACGGAGGCAGCCAATTCAACGTGTTTCACAGGGGGGAAAAAATCTAAATAAGACAAGGGGCAGCCTTTATATTATCACTCTTAAATGAGCCCCCTAACCCCACCCCCAACACAAATCAGAACCCCATGTTATAGACATGTTAGGATTAGGCTTAATGATTGCTTACCTGGCCTCCAAAGGAAGAATATGGTGGCCTCTCGTTTTTACCTGTAGGATGAGAATGGGCATTGAAAAATCAAACATTGGACTGTATGCTTGTGTCGTGCACGCATGTGTGTAAATTGAAAAGTAGGTTTGTGAAAGTACAAAAAGTCCAGAGATGCACCCCCCCTCTCTTTAGTTTTTTCCTCAGTACGCTCAGCTGCATAAAGCTGCCTGCCAGATAAAACCCTAGGGAGGGTTTCTGCTCTGCTGCCCTAACATCCAACACTCAACCAATGAGCAAACGCACACACATGCATGCACACATAACATTCACATGCATACACACACGCATCCACGCACACATTTTGCCGCCCAGATAACGATGTTTTGCGGTCAAAACAAAATATGCGAAAACAGCTACATCAGCCACTGAATTAAAACCCATTGTCATTTCAATTTCTAGCTCTGAACAACAGGGTTGCTTTGTAATTCATGTTTGAAATTAACAATATCGTCGCAGTTGGGCAGAAACTTTGCATCTCTATATTGTTAGGTGTATGTGTTTTTGTTTTCATAAATAAATGTCCTACTTTATCATAACAAAGTATCACACAGAAGTAGAGAAAATAGCGGATCTGCAGCATAAGCACGCAACGTCAGCATTGTAAGGAGATAGGTTAGATATTTTTAACTATTTTCATCTTTTCTTTTTAGATTAAATCAATAAAAAACAATTACAGGTTACCAACTGGCAGTGACAATATGATGCAAGATCAAAATACAACAAAAAGGAGCAAGTTAAAGGGGAATTCCACCCATTTTCAAAATTTTCCTGAGAGGATACAAATGGCTAGGGTCCATTTGGTTCCATTTTACCCTCTCAGGAAAAAGCGGTCTAAAAGAAAAATCATTAACATGGTGAAATACATCTTGATGATGTCATCAGATGTATTTCACCATGTTAATGATTCCTCAGACCTCCATTTTTAGGAAATACCGAATTGCGGGAAGTTTCATGTCCACACAACATCTCTAAGGTATATTAATGACATTAAAATGTTGAAAATGGGTGGAGTTCCCCTTTAACAGCATTTCACATAGCTCTGACATTCCCACATTTATCATTGAATTGAAGGCACATTAGCACAGCAGACATGTTTGGCCTTACATCACACGCAGGGTCGGGGAGGGTCGGGGTGATGTGAGACGTCATAAGATATATCATACCTGCAATCCCTGAGTTGAGGAATGGGGAAGACAGGCCTTCATGCTCGCTGTAATGAGATCCCTCTCCGTAGCCCTGGAAGAATATTGGCACAAACATATGTACTGAAATGACATTTAAAGGACCATGCCACTGCAAATGCAACATGCCTTTATCATAGCCACACACGGCTTCAGCCAAATATTTCTCTTTGGAACCATCTCTTCAATCAATAGAATCGTCCAGTCAGTGTTTTGGCTAAACATCACTGTGCGCTTAGAAATCATGCACATTTGAATTCAACACAATACATCTTTGTTGCTGTTAAAAATGAAATTTCAATCATGAATCCATCTTTTGTCCAGGGAGAAATTCAGATCAAACCTCTTTTTAGAGTTGATAAAACAGTGATAATATAACATTGACAGAAATAAGCATATAATAATATTTAATGTGGATTATCCATTTCAAGTTGATTTTTATATTGTGCTAAAACAATGTAATCTGATTTCTTACTATGGAAAAAGAAAACTGCTGTGGAAAATAATTACAAATATACTGTTTGTTGTAGTCAATGGGCAAAACATGCTAGACCACTGGTGTGGTCCTTTAAAGTGGGATATAGATGGCCCAGGATAAGGCTAAAACACACAAATGAATGAAAAATAGCCAATGATTCGAGGCCATCTCCCCAATGGACAGCTTAGTGGTTACCCTCCCTTTCGCCTCATATCTAACCAAAAGCATCCGTGCCAAGGAGATCTGCATCAGCTCGGGGGATTCAAACACCGACTTTCTTAATTATCAACTTGTGGTAATCAAAGTCTGCTGCATTTATTTCACCCCCTGTTCCTTGTATTTACAAAGAGTTGTGCCAAGACAGTTACGGAGGATGTGAAGCCGCAATTACCGGTGGGCTTCCACAGAGGTTCAGGACTGGCAGAGAGCTTGCCAATGCATGATTCTGAGCCAAGGCTATTAGATAGAGAGGAAAACTACTGCTCCGAAAAAAAGGAGGGGGGGAAATGGCACACAGAGCGTGCCAAAATACTAAGCTGATGTGGGGTTTGCAGGAGAGGGTGTTATTTTGCTGTGTACATGTATGGCTGGTGTATTGTGTGCAGACATTCATGTGCACATGAGATACAGACAAAGAGGGAGTTCGACCAAGACAGATATATGTAGAGACCCACAAAGAAAGAGTAAAACGTAGACCTCATAGACCAGACAAAACATTTGCAATCAAGATGTGCGTGTCCACTCTTACCCGTCCCTGGTTAAATGAGGGGCTGTTCTGTTCCGATCCCCAGGACCCGGAGCCACTGCGCTCATCTAGACCTGAGGAAGACATGTTACATTGATTAGTAAGGAGGAGGACCAGTAATGTGGGATAAAACATAAAGCAGAGCCGAAAGACACACCGCCAGGCAGGAACGTGACTTGGCCACTGCCGTCAAAAGCTCATTAGCATTCCCCAGATGAGACTGTATCATTACTATCCTATGTTTCACCACAGGTATGTCGCAAATACCAATGCCCTTATTCTAAAGTCACATCAGACTGTGGCACCTGTCGACAAACCATATATTTAGTATCCAGTTTTATTGACAGATCGCAGCGGGGCTGGAGAGCCACGGCAAAAATGACATTGCACATAAAACTGATATTTTATAAAAGGATTTGTACATGATTTAAATAAAAATGAGACGCTTCCCCTTTTCACACATTCTTCCTATGCTTCATGTATGTATGGGAATTGATGGAGTGGGTAAGAGGGGGAAGGTGTGTTGAGAGGGTGAGAAGTGTTGGGTTGAGATGATTAAGTATTTCAATGTGTTGCACTACATTTTCTTCTGCATTTTGCACATTTTCACGATAGAAAATAAAAGAACATATCATGGAGAAAAAAGGAAAAAAAAGCAAGATGTTGTTCTCAGTATACTAATTTACCAAACTAATGGATATGGGTTTTCCAACCATGAATATTCCCAACCAAAAAAAAATCCAACAGGATTAAATAGGTCTTCAGGTAATCCACATTCACATGAGCTAACTAGTATATTGTGTGGAGTGTGTGCCCGCGCGTGCGTGTGTGCAAGTAAAAGTTGGCTTATTACCAAATTAACAGCACTACATTTAATACAAATAATTGCAAAACAAACAAAAAAATCTCCTTTTTGACCTTTTGAAGCATCCATAACTAAAAGTTCAATGATTCCTGTGTGATTTGAGCCTTCATTTCAATGTAATAAAAATAGGGACGTTCACTTCTGTGAAACTCAGCATCACATGCATGTCAAATACACATTTTCAAAGTGGAATATCATGCTACCTCCTCCACAGTGTTACTACAAACTTCTGTAGGACTGTGTGGACACTTTTACATTTGCCATCCGATGCAAAGCTTGCGTGATAAAGCTACATGACCAAATCATGAGCTGCAGTTATGGTTTAGTTTGTTGTTGTTTGTCATTTGTGCATTTAAGCCACTGAATGAGATGCACTATGTACATGGGTTTAAACGAGAGAGAGAGAGAGAGAGAGAGAGAGAGAGAGAGACAGAGAGACAGAGAGAGAGACCTCAAGTATGCTTTTTGCGTAAAATAAATCATAAACAGTTATCTGCACTGCAGCTTATATTTTTATGTAATATGGCTACACTGTGTTTCAATTCATCATTGAAATTTGTTATAAACTAGAGAAAATACTGTGATCGTGATTTCTTATAATAAAGACAGCACACCACGCTCAGATATGAACAAAAATGTATATACACACAGTGCATAGTTATGTATACAGTACATATACTGT
This sequence comes from Benthosema pterotum, assembly GCA_039105355.1. Taxonomy (NCBI): domain Eukaryota; kingdom Metazoa; phylum Chordata; class Actinopteri; order Myctophiformes; family Myctophidae; genus Benthosema; species Benthosema pterotum. The sequence continues at coordinate 25,258,802 of CM076979.1, forward strand.
ATATACACATTCAGTATATAAACCTTACAACAAAAGGTGTTTAAAAAAAACAGAAAATTTGATGTGAATTGTGAATGTTTTTGGTACACAAAGGGCCAGTATAAGTGACAGAGGGGAAACGCGTCCAAAAGATCGCTGGAGCAGAAAACTCCAAAATACCCCCATCATCCCCTTCTCCCTGTCTTATGCGCTAATGCTATCCAGCCTCTCTGGAGACACAAGGCTTAATTGCATACTGATTTGCATAATTGTGCATATTAATGCGGTTTCCCTATGAATATTCATATTTCGCCTTTGATTTTTGCCTAATTAAAAAAATGTGTGTGAGAGAGCGAAAGAGAATGAACGAGCGAGTGGAGGGATGGAAGAAGAGAGCGAGTGTGAGGGGAGGGAGGAGAGAGAGAGATGGAAAAGAGGGAGGGAGAGCGAGAGGGGTCTGGGCGAGATCAGCAGCCTGGCTGACGAGTGAGAATGAGTGATGAGACTAACAGAGCGGAGCAAGCACCTACACACGCTGCGACAGCCGTGATCTATGGAGCTGATGCCAGTAGCATGGAGAATCAGGGGAGTGGGGAAGAGAGGGGACGTCAGAAGATCAGCCTCGCTTGCTCACTGTCAGCCTGGCCCTGCTGAAAGGCCATAGGACTAATAAAAGCACCGTGTCGCTGGCAAAACACAGGAGAAGCTGCTGACGGACAAACTGATAAATAAAGATGGCAGGGCAGACTTTTCATCAAGGCGCCTCGATTCATGGCTCGTTTTTTGGAGTCTGACCCAATTTGGAAAGGTGATATGCGCCAAAGCACCGTGAAACCATGAATACGGGACAACTAGCCTTGCAAAGAATGAATATATATCGAACATCAAAGAAACGGTTTACTTTCGACAGCCAGGATATGTTACATTAACCAAAACACTGCAAACACTTACACACTGCCTCCGGGAAACGCACAGATCACGCATAATCACCGGCAAAGTAATTTGCTTTGAATAAGCCTAGAAGGCAATGATTTCGAGTATTTAAGTCAAATTCTGAATCCTCCGTACATTTTTAGTATACACTGTGCGGCCTCCTACGAAAGACTCAATTTGACCAGCGGGGGATCAGGGGATAGAGAGAGCATGGTCGTGCAGGAGAAGTCTGTCAACATTGTTTCACACTTAGTGGAGTAATTAACTCGGAGGCAATTAAAACAAGGTGGAAAGCTGCTGAGGTGACACTGACACTCAGCCAGCCTATGAGAGCCAAACATTGTGCTATACCAGGGGAGGGCAGGCGAGAGGAGAGCACTGTTGTGATGGTTGCCATGTTACTCCTCTTCCACTGATGCCACTTGCAAAATATTAAGAATCATTAAGTTTAAGTAACAATAGTGACCACAGGGGAGAAACAAGCAACAAAGGCAATGAACACTGTAATTAGGTACAATGCACTCACTATTAATATATGGGCCATATTCTACTTAAGTAATAGGGAGGTGTCAAACTGATGCAGATCGCTTTCAACCAAAACACTGATTTTCGGGGGGCAAAATAACTTTTTAAAGTATTACAGTAAGTATTTACATTTTTACATTTTAAGTACAACTATTAGTACTAAGTAAGTACAGTTACTTGCATCCTTGAAGTTTAGTACTTACAACTACTACACTGTGTGTGTGTGTGTGTGTGTGTGTGTGTGTGTGTGTGTGTGTGTGTGTGTGTGTGTGTGTGTGTGTGTGTGTGTGCGCGCATGCGTGTGTGTTGTGTAACGTGCTGCGCTGTGTGTGTGTGTGTGTGTGTGTGTGTGTGTGTGTGTGTGTGTGTGTGTGTGTGTGTGTGTGTGTGTGTGTGTGTGTGTGTGTGTGTGTGTGTGTGTGTGTGTGTGTGTGTGTGTGTGTTGCCAGCAGCTGCAGAGGTGACAGAGGGGACGCCTGCCTGGAGGCTCGTAGGCTTGGCCAGATCCTCACACTCCTCCACCTCCACAATATCCCCTTCACTTCAGTACACTCCAATCCTCTCCTACGCGACACACCCCTCTCCTCTCCGCACACACACACGCGTGCTCTGACCACTGAGGAGGGAAGAGGGACGCCTAATGCAATTAGCACCCCTCTGAGCACTTTTGTGCTGATGAATAGAGGTGGTCTGGTGGGCCACCAGACCACTCCGCCGTTCCCGCGCTGCCGGGCTCCCTGACTACACAAGCCGCCAAAGGCTGACGTCACAGGCGGACCTTGCTTCTTTCAATTTCAGTTCTTGTGCATCATCTGCATCAACCAGCGAGGTTCACGGCAGTAATAATCATATATACCCCATTACCCCCCTACATGATGAACAGGATCCTGTGAACACAATCTACAGGACGGCATACAAGAAAGCTACAGGACAAATCGCAACTCACTACTACCGATGACGGTCACATTCAGGCGACAGGGAACAGCCAGGGAGGTTCATGGGCACCTGAACAGCCACATTAACCATTCCACTGACACAAACAGTGCACCATTCTGTGTAACCACATAAATGTGATGCACGTCTACATGGAAGTTCCTGGCCACCGTATTTGCAGAGGTTTGCACTTTGACTCTTGCCTGCCATCAGAACCCACCTGGAGCTTGCTGGAACTTAAATGTGACAGCTATGATAAGTATCGCATTCATGAAATGTGCCGGTGACAAAAGGGGCACACTTTAGTGCTTGGGGGTGGTGGTGGGGTGTTTTGGGGTGGTGGAGGAGGGGTAGGCAGGAATTAACTCCTCACTGCTAAGTAATTGCCTGTTCTAATAGAAACAAACAGATTCCTGCCTTCCACTGGCTGATCCCTCTATTCAGTGAGCTCTCTCCCACTCCGGCCACTCGCTGCATGCTGGGCCAGTTTAAGAGGCTGCAAGCTGGGGGTGAGGGGCATTGTCTCAGGCTCAAGCCATTTCCTGCAGATCAGTGGGGGGAAGAGCCCTGTGCTGTGTTGGGGGAGGAGTGTTTTACACTTCAGGGTGGGGGAGTCGTTTCAAGTCCATAAGCCCCCTTTTTGCCTTTGTTCCTCTGTGGCTGAGTTCTCACTCTGGGGAAGGCTAGGGAGTGTGACTCGATTTCACACGGCAGGTTGGCAGGGTGACAGAAGACTGGAGCAACATGACTTACTAATAACATTCAGGGAAGAGAGCAAAAGCTGGCTCATATGCTTCAGGTGTTCTGGGGTGGGAAACTGACAGCCATTTTGGGCATTGAAAAGGAAAGCCAATAGAGGCCAAAACAATGAAAGCACACTTATAATTTATGGAAGAGGGAGGATGTTTAAACCAACACGATCCTGGTTGTTATTGATAAATGTGAATGTTAGGCGATCTCCAGAGCAGAAAAGGCCATGTCAAGGTTTTATTTTTAAGCTATGCAAAAAATTGTCAGCCAGCTACACTGTTAAAAACACTTAAGATGGTCAAATCCCTCGGGCTGTATGACTCACATTAGATAGATAAAGAAAGAGGATTTAACAGGAGAGACCACCACACATAAAGGCACAGAGCAAGCTGTTGCATGTCCCCTAACAAGAACTCCCATCAAAGTGAGGCTCTAGACAGCTTACTACCAGCAGTAAAATATACACATGCTTTCCTCATCCTGCCTAGGTTAAATACACACACATTTCTTTTCCGGATTCCGGCTAGGTTCAAAACATGAAAATGCTGAACGCAAGCAATTTCATTCCATTTGATGTGTTAAATAAATAAGCACCGTTTTCAAGGCACATACTGCAGTTAGCACTTTCTCATTTTTGTGAGCAAGCAAATGTATATTCCATGCAGGATGCAGCCATGTCAATAAACAATAAGTACAAAGACAAGTCAACAGCTAATGGTTGAAAAGCTAAAATAGTCTTGTTTTAAAAAGGAAATGTGTAATGCTTCATTATGACCAATTAGTTACTTTTGATACCCAATAAAGAATTGCGGGAAAAAATAGTGTGTTCTTAGAGGATTGTTTTTGTAGGTGCAATGTGGAGAGAATCTTACCTGATCCACTGAACTGACTGCTAGCAAGCGTCGTTGGTCTTGGCTTTCCATTGGCGACAGGAGGTGCAAACATCTACAAGATGGAGAAAGGAAATGCTAAGTAACAAAACACCAGTCGACGCACTTCACACATTATAATTTCACCCAGCCAAAACAAATACTTTGTCACTTTATGTATGACTTCATTGAACCCCCTCCCAAGTGAAAGAATACCAAGAGCTTTGCCATTTGAGAAATGCTACACTTCTTTCTCTTACAAAAGGTGACAGGTGTTAAAACTCAAACACCCTTAGAAATATTATGCTGTGGTCAAAATGTTTGAGATCATTTTACTCAAAATGTTAGTTCACCAATGTTTCTGGTAGCATGTAACAGAAACACCTGAAACTACACTGTGATAACTTTCTGGTATGATGGTATCTAGGCCATTGCAATATGCCAACCCTTGAAAAATAAACCATGAATCTGGTGACAAGTTAGTTTACCAGCTAATATCCAGTTGGCAGAAATCAGTTAAAGAAATACTTCATGCATTTAAATAAATATTGCGTTTGGTATACATGGCGCACACGCACACACATGTATATGCTGAGCATCTAGAACCAAAACAATGTGGAAGAGTCAATCATAAGCCTCGGTAAAAGGGACTTTTCCCCATGTCTACTCCTCTTGTTGATTTTGTTATAAAAGCAATGAAAACAAACTACTTTAGTGGGGGCTGTTGACACGCCTAGCATGTCATGAGCTCAATAAAAGATCTGCAATGTAACAGCCACATCCTCCTAACCATCCATTTTAATTGACTTTCCTAAATAAAAAAGGTACAACTGGAGTTTCCCAATGTTGCATACACATCATAGGGTTTTCAATGACCCAGCCAACACATTTGGTACATTTTAATGTAGTTGGTAAAAACGAACCTCATAGGACAAACATTTACTTCATTAAGATGAATGTTTTAAAATTACCTTCTGTCCATCCATCCATAATTTGTATCTATAATGCACAATTTAGTTTTGCCTAGCTATTCAATTTATATTTGGAGAGAAACAGAGAGAGAAACCCAACATTGCAGCTTCATCGGTCCTATGAGAACGGATGTCAACATGCAGCTTAACAAAGGCATCAAAACAAACAAAAACACAGGTGAATAAAAAAACAATGATGAAGAGCGGACGTCTAGAGGATACTTCTAAAAGCATTGCGGTGATAATCATCAGCTATCAAATTGTGTTTGTTGTTGGGTAAATAATCCTCTTCAGTTCTGAAAATAACATTGTAGAAATTCATCTCCCCAGAATGAATAACAAGCCATCGTCTCGGGCCCAGATCAAATATCATAAATGTGTGTGTTGAACTGCATGTAGCAGTGAGGAGTTGGTGTAAATTTGGTCCTGGTGACTCAGGTTTTCTCACGGTCCTACACACATAGTAAAATCTGTAGTGTTAATCAACTTCAAGTGTAGAAATTGAAATCTAGATTTTACTGTGTGGTTCTTCTAAAATACTTTCCAAGTACCCGAGTTGATTTATTTTAAAAGATATTTAGCCGTTATGTATCCTAACATATTGCTCTATCTTAAGCATTATCTGAATAGCAGGGTGATTTCTCAGTAGCGCAGTGAGTTCCAATCCCATTACACCACTGGGGAACAAGTGGAGTCCACATACACATCTTAGTAACTTAGTAGCTAACCTTTAAATATGCAAAACCCCTCTTCTAAAAAATAAATAGTGTGGAATATACAGGCAATGAGGTAAACATCCATTTAGATATATTAAAAGGACATAACATTTCTATTGCATATTAGCCCATTGACTATGACTCTATGGTACGCGCTACTGCCTACCGTTTTCAAAAGCATACAGTAGTTAGTTTTGTTTTTTCCTCTGTTCTCAAGGAATGCCATTAGTTTGTTTCCACTCATGTTCAGTACAGTATGAAAATCAACATGCAGCCACCTGATTTGTTTGAGATCCACTAAGTAAATAGTATGCGGATATGTGTCAATGTTATGTTATCTGTTCATGTTAAAGTGTAATTTGATTTGTTAAATCCAGCTGAAAAATACTTTTGAGAACAGATTGATTTACGGCTGAAACGGGTTGACAACATTGAACAGCTGGTGAAGTGGTAGATTTAGCACTTGAAAGTTTGAAGCTTAAAAAAAAACATAGCAAAATCTGGTAACCTGGCAATTGTTCCAAAATACAACAGACTGTAATATGCATTAGAAAATGTAAATGTCACCATGAGTCATAGTCAACAGGCTAAACATGCAAAACGGGCTGTATGGACTTTTAAATGGGCTGGAAACAAGAGGGTGCCGCATCCTGCCAATGCTACTAGATATGACAGATGTCAAATTCATTGCCATTCCTTTTTTTTGACCAAAGGCAGAAGAACGCACACATGCACACTCGCTCATGACCCCAACCTAACCATCCCATGCAGTCATATCTCTCTCTTCCAGTGCAACTCCTACCATCCATTCATTCATTTTGTACACACCTCTCTGATTCAGGCCCCCCTCCCCTGCTATCGCTGTCATCCAACCCCATGTCTCAAGTCCTTCTGCCTCCCAAACCCAAGACCCCCAAAGCTTTGCCATCCAGAGTCACAGAACCTTAACCCACTGCTACCCAGACCCCTATCCCAATGTGGCACCCCAATCACCCATCCCACTGCCCCCCACCCCACCCCAAGACCCCTATCCCGCTGCCTTACCGCACTGAAATCCAAGAGGTCGTTGAGTTCCTTGTCTGTTCCCACTGTTCCCGCAGCCATTCGTTGCTGCTGCTGCTCGTTCATGCCCTTCAGTCTAATAAACCCTACGAGAGAGATTTGCAGATACCAATGTTTAATGGCACCAGACCACAGTGAGTACACACATTAAATGTGGTTATAAAAAAGTGGGGGGGACAACAACAACAATCTGTCTGATTCAAACTACCACTGTCTGGTTAGGTCACTTAAAAAACATAAACAGGGCAGCCATGTAGGCTGCTCCTTCTTCATGTCCTAAAAATACTGTGAACATGTCAGTACTGTTCAGAGAAGCAGGTGAATTTTAACAAACTTTCCCCTATAAAGTGCCAACATCCATACCCACTCAGTTCCACCACAAATCTTTTGAACATGACAATTTACACACACACACACACACACACACACACACACACACACACACACACACACACACACACACACACACACACACACACACACACACACACACACACACACACACACACACACACACACACACACACACACACACACACACACACACACACCAAATTATTATCATTTTGACAGCATTCCCCGAGTAAGGCAAATTTCCTTCGGATGCTGCCTTTCCACCCAGGCAGAGAAAAATACAATGACACATAATGATGAATATGCTGCCTTTAGTCAAATAACTACCAAGTAATCACTTAAAATTTGTCTTTCTTCACACAACCCTTGCAAATCATGCACGCATACGTCGATCACTCATTGCTACATAAAAGATAATGTAATACATTTACAATTACAGACATAATTGGGACTATTGTTAGCCCAAGGAAATAGGGGTGAAAGGCAGAGTTAATGACTGTATGCAAGCACGTCATTACCAAATTACCATATGTCAACTCAGAAGGAACCTTGTCAAATGACACAGTGAGCATGAATACTGGATTTACCCTGTTTTGCATTCCAACGGAAGCCTGAGGCAACTCTCTGATGCTGAGCAGTGGCTCTGCATGCCTGACAGAGGAACTGGTGGAGAGCAAGTGGAGGAATAGAGGCACTGGGACACCAACAGGTGGTGTGCTTCCACAGTCTCTTTGGTAATCCAGCACTAGCAGAATTTGTTGTTTCAATGGAAATATTAAATTAAATTAAAGGCGTTGAGCTGATATAATTAGCAAAAAAAAACACAAACACGGATTTGATCAGACCCAAATCAGCTCAGGGGGGATTGGGGGAATCTTCTCAATAGAGAATCCTTAGTATACACACGGACGAGACAAAAGTCTTAGTTCTAAGCGTAAAATCCCTTTCCCAAAATGCAGGGAAATTAACAAGCACTGCTTCTGCAGGGCCGGACAGGACAGACTTGGGTTTTGTGAATGCAGACTAGCATACGTAATCTAACCTTGAGACAGGGAAGGAAGTGGGCAAACACAACACATAATGCCCCAAGTGTAAATATATGATACGCATTAGTCTTTGATTGCCCTTTCTCAACTTTTGGATAAAGGTGACCAATAAAGGGCAAATAACATTGGCTATCATTTCCAAATATTTGCAGACATCTCATCTGACAGTTAAAGGGGCAAAGATTATGGCTTCTGGTGACAAAATGGCATCTTCTGCAACTGTTGGATCAATATTTGAAGGAGGAAAAGATTAGGGGTCTTTGTCGACCCATGCAACCCAGAGAGGGCTCTTTCACAAAGGAGGCTGCATGTCCTGGCCAGGGTGAAACAACCCACTGGTTCGAGACTCGAATGGATGCTTAATTTGGACCAAGAAGTTTGCTGCATTTAAGCACTGGTGATGAGAGCAAACATCAGAATGATATGTATGCCTGCCTTACGTTAAATGAACCTGTGACAAATGACAATACTCTCTGTATGTATACTAACCAAGCACCCTTTGTGTATCCTTAATAAACCTACAAAAATTGTGGAATAAAGTGTTAACATTATTTTTACAATATTCTATTTTTTAAATAACCAGACACAAATGTGCATATAAGGCATTTTAGTTGTTATGGGAAAGGTAACATAATAAATATATTGAATGTAAAAAGGTGTCATTACCACACTGTTATCACCATATTAGCGAATGGTAGTTATTGGTGATCAATGGACAGTCAACAGTTATACAACGAAATTGGTTATACTACAAATTATACTATGAAAATACACAAGTGCAATCTATTTGCGACTAAAATATAAGCAAAGGGGGCTCTCTGCTACCCTTCTGGTGGAATTAAACCAGTGGTTTTCAACCAGTGGTCCTTGAGGGGGTTCCAGGTGGTCCCCAGCTAAATGATGGAAAGCTGGTTAACCAGGTGTAACTCTTTGAGAGCTAAAAATGAATTCATTTTACACTCTCAACAGTTAAAACATGCAGCATGTGAATTAGCCGAAGTCTACACAAATAGAGAATGCACAAGATTATGTTTGTGAGAATGCACAAGGTTATGACTGTTTTGTTTTCAAATCCAGCCTGGTATTGTGGACAGAAGCAAAGTAAATCTTCAGTTTTGGGGTATGTGGGGGCTAAAATGTCAAATGGTTGTCCGTGGCTCAAATTATGAATATATAGTGGGCCCTGGTATCAAAAAGGTTGAAAACCACTGAATTAAACGGTGTGCATAAACATAACGCTGATACACACGGTGTAAACACGACTAACATGGTCCCACTACTGACTAGGCCACATCCAGGACCATGAGCACAGCCTCTGTACTGACAACTAACACCAGCAGCACACACACTATTGTGTTTAGAACTAGTCCCTTAAAATGTGTCCCTCGTGTTGTCAAAGGGGGACCAAACAATATATCCTAACTAACATGGACAAAAACAAAAACAATCGTGCTTGTAAATAAACGTGCTGTTTCTCCGGACGCGTGTGTGTATATATATACACACATGTAAATATAAAAAAAGGAAACAATGTTTTAAACTACGGCCACCAAACAGAAATGTTACCACTACGTCTCCTTTCGGGTGGGTTTTAGGGTTCAAGTTGTGCATATGAGGGAGTTCAGGCTGGTGGTGGGGGGTTGGGGGCTGAATAAGGAATTTCCTGCCAAATGTGCAATAAAATAAAAAGTCTCGCCCGTGAGCAGGCAGTCCCATAAAGGGGTTCTTAAATGGGTCTCGGATTGTTTTGTTTTGCTTTGCGTTTCGTATACATGTATATAAAGCCAATAAAGTTTGTTGGGGATGTGGCGAAAATGAACCTCACCAACTTCAAAATGGTCCAACATTGCTAAATGATTTCATATTCCTGCATTGTTGCTATTGTTCCGGCCACTGGGGCCACCGAGTGGAAAAGGACACGAAGAAGAAGAAAGAAAAGGAAAAATCTGAAATGCGGCTTCTGGTATAGAAGTAACGTTTAGCGGAGTGTGTGTGTTTTTTGTAGAACAAAGGAGTAATTTCCTCTTCTTCGTGGTCGATGCGGAGACCATCACACACTTGGCTCGCCACCTCAAACCCAGACAAAAACTTGCATCCCCGCTTTAACCACACATTCCCCCAAAACTTTTCTAAAAAAAATGCAGGCACAACAGTACAACCTTAACAAACATTTACATGCAACGTACATAAACAACGTGTTGAGAAATGGGTGTAATAATTACCTTTCCTCTTCAAACGTCTGGTATCCAACAGTTAAAAAAGACTCGGCAAGGGAAAAAACATAAAACTTCGGGAGAATTTCGACCCTCAGTGTATGAAACGCATTGGATCGCCGTGGATGTCTCTTTTCCTTTTCGGCCACAACAAAAAAAAACAACACCCTTGGTTTTCGCACGGCGTTCCCACGTGTTCGATTACAATGTAACCAAGTCTACGTGCAAACAATTCTATTATAGTTACTAATCTCGCGTCTCTTTCCTTTTTTGTTGTTACAATTGAGATGATTTCATTCTTCTAGTAGACATCTTCACCACCTCCGTCCACATTGTCAGACGCAACAACGTATCCCTCCGCCACAAAAAAGTGAGGGCCTCAAAGCCGAGCGGTGTCCAATTTCAAACGCCTTTGAGAGGGACGGAACGGGGGGCTGTTTTCGCGAGACGGCCAGGAAAAAATGGACCTCGAATAATCCCCCGAGGCCGAAATCGGTAAACGTCGCGACGTTTTAAAAGCTCCGTCTTTCTCCAAGCCCCGAACCCCCTCGCTTAAAAAATATACGGGCACTAGTTCCAGCACTACGTTGTCCGGCGGAAAGTTACAGCCAGAAAGTTAGCTGCGATTACACAGCAGCTTGGCTGAGATGGAACGATAAATCCGAGGGAGTCCGGCCAATGAGGGGAGAGATATAGCTGACTGGCAGGTCCGCGGACCAATGGGCGTGTTGCGGATGGACCCGCCCTCTTCTTGACGCTCACTTTCCCTGTGCTGTGTGTGCTCTGGGAGGGAGGGAGGCTGGCCGAGGGGGGCTATGCGCTGACATCATTTTATTGCTTTGGTTGCTGAGACCTCCTTCGCTGTTATGAACGTGGCCAACACAAACGCTAGTACCACCGTTTCCATTTATTTTGTAATTTATACAACTACATGTTTTATTTATCTTCGTTTCACCCACTATTACACTGGCATAACAGTGGTATAAGGTCCTCACATTGGGCATTTGAATAATGCCATGTGTTTGCTGTGCATTACAAAAGGGCCCCTGTTTACACCAGTAAAGTCTTCCGGTAAGTCCTCATTGAAAGTCCACTATTTACCCTATTGGCATGAATAGCCTTTTTTTTTTTTTTTTTTTTTTTTTTTTTTTTCAATGAAAATATCCAAAAATGGAGTCGTCGTTTGGGGACTATATTATTTGACATTCAATGTTCTTTTTACACAAATGGGTCTTAAAACCAGGGTTGTGCTATATTTGGGACAATATATATTTGTTATGTATAGGTCAAAAGAAAGTCTATTGGTAAAAAAAAAAAAAAAAAAAAAAAAAAAAAAACATGCTAATGTAGGCTATAAGCCATTGGAACTTACTAAAAGGCCAACCCTACCTAGAGTAAGTTTGCACATTTTGCCAAAATAAAGTTCGCGAAAATAAAGTTTCAAGCACACGAATATGGCATGTATAAATGGAAAAAAGTAAACCAATGAGTACAGTGTTATGCTAAACGTCTCCTGATGCTAAAAGGATGGAACACGACCGCTTACATTACCTTCTTTCCTCTTCTTTTTATCCCAGAAACGTAAAACCAAGGTATCCCCAGTAACTGTTCCTGCTCCAGTGCAGAGTGGATAGGAGGGAATGGAAGGAGTATAGGATCACAGAGTAGGGGATCATAACAGAGAGCATGAATGTAGGGGGAGGGGAGAGAGAGGAGGAGGTGACACAGAGTGAAGGGAGAGAGAAATATAGTGAAAGAAAGAACAGTTAAAATTGCGGGGGATGGGATGGGGTGGGGGGTCATAGTTGATGGTCATCAGGAACTTGGCAATAGTAGTACAGCATGAGCTTATACGAGCTTATACAGGGAGAATAAAACTGTAATAAACCTGTCATAGACGTGAACAATGAAATGCATTTAGGCTAAATTATGACCATTATATGACCCACTACTTTTAGATTAGCACAAGGGCCCACATGTAAACAAGTCTTTTTGGGAGGGGGGTTATGCTCATAGTAGTTTTTTGTATTTACCTGTGTTTTCTTTTTAAAATGTTCCACATGTTGTGAATACAATTTTTATCGATCGATCAAGGCATTTCCAGAGAAAAGTATAATATCTCATTCACCACAAACACGTGGAATGGCTCACGTAATAACAATTGTATGTGGGTGTTAAGAGACAGCTGCTGTTGTGAATCTGAGGGCAAACTTAGTTGAATGAATTATCATTGTCTGTTTACAATCTACATACTGTGCATATTTGTTAAGGGGGAAAAACATAATTTAATGCTCATATCTGAGCAACATAATCTTAAACATAGTAAGCATACGTTGTAACCTCAACCGTTGGATATAATCAGAAAATGATTCGAATCACTGCATGTGCATGGACAATACATGACTATGGGTTACGTAAAAATCAGAACTGCTGAAATGCAAATGTATGCTAACAGTATTATAATTCCCGGTCTAATGCCTCAATCTGTCTGTTTGCAGAAGTTACTAGGGCTGTCAATAGGACATATAGGTAAATAATCCAATGAGTCTCCCTTGGGTGTAGAAAAAGCCTGAACACTGAAAATTAATTAGTCTCGTGGACCGTCTTTGGAATGTAATGGGGTTACTGCTTGGAACAAGCACACATATGGACCATAAATACCTTTACAAACACACCACACAGCATATGCACGCGTGTGTGCATGCAAACTCTCGTGTACGCACGCATGCACACGCACACACAAAACCCACAAGCCTACAGAGCCTGTACTGAATCCCCCCTCAAAAAGAAAAGATAGCACATAATAATGTGGGCTATGAAAGAGAAAGGGCATCTTGAGTTATTCGCCGATTTCGAATCCTTTCATTTGGGAAATGTATTAATCAAGAGATTATATTGGAACAGATGGAAACATCTGTTTGGGAAATGAATTTCTAGGAGAGAGAGAGAAAAATCGCTCCTACTTTTTTCCAGTATAGACGTCGCCGGTGCCCTGAGTAAGAATACTGCTGTTGTCAGTATTAGCAATGAGGCTTGTAAGCCCTCCAAGTAGTTTGTAGTAACAGCTGGGTCTGACATGGAGAGCATGTACAAGGGCAGTGAGGCTGAAGAGAGGGAGGGGGTAGCAGAAGAATGAGAAGAAAAAGAAATAACAGAGAATCTCCAATTAAAGGAACACAGAATGCACTGAATGAATGAGGCAAGGTTAAATGGCAGGGAGAATGGCCTAAAAATGGATTTGCCAGTTGCAATTGACTGTCTCTGGACACAGCTTGGACTTAATAGGTCCCTGTGCCGATTTCAAATAAAGGTTGGAAATTAACAAACTAGATAAAATGTTGTTGTTTTTTTGGCCATTTCAAAAGACTGATTAAAACAGAAGACAGATAAGAGGGAGTCTTTCGGGTATAGGGGTAACCAACCAGGGTTTTGGGAGCTACCAGTAGCTAGTAAGAGCCACTCAAGTAGAACCCTGGAGTGAGCGGGTGTCAGACTGAGAGGCAGCCAGCTATCACTACCAATACACAGAATGTGTATTTAGAATAGCTTGCAGTGATGGCCCCACACGTGTGTACTGTATATCAGACCTTCCACTGCAGAGTTTGTTTGTTCTATTGTTCGACCGAGATCCCCCGTGTCGTGATGCACACCTTGTGCGTAATACTCATGCATGTCAGAACAGAACTACAGTGTAAAAACCCACAGCGCTAAACAACCGACCAGTCTTTATTCTTATTTAAACTAGGCATATATTCTTTTGTGTGGATGTGTGCTACACACACACACACATTATATACATATTTTTGTGGTACATCAGGGCTTACAATTGGGAATAAAATGGGTTAAAAAGGTTGGTTACCAGAGATTTAGGGGAAACCTAAATTGCCATGCGTCTCCCACATCATGATGTGATTTAGGCATTAAAAAAAATCTGTCAGTAATCTAAAAAAAAATCATCCACAGTACAATGGACAGTATGTGCAATGGGCTGGATTCTGCATATGCCCTCGTAGCTTCCTTCAAGCCATTCCCGCTTCAAATCTGTAATTAACGACAGATGCACATGGAAAATTAGCATATGTTTGGCACATTGGTGCTAATCGGTCATATATTTGTGCATATTAATGAAATATTTATCGGTGGAGATCTTTACAATAACATACATTCACATAATAACAGCATGTACTAATGTGTGCTAATTATTTAATCCAGCGTTAATCTTTTCCAATCAGCACTGGCCTAAATGAGAAGAATGCTTTGTTGTAGGGGGGTGATGCTGACGCAAAACATATGTCAATAGTATTAGTTTCCTTGAAATCTGTGCCGCCAACAATGTAATTGTTAAGACTGTAGATGTTGAACACACTTTAACAAAGTGTGATGGGTTGTCTACCTGACTCCTGTACCTTACCTCTTTGTACTAAACACTGAGCTGTCTATTCCATCCTGCTCGGTGTAGAGGAAGCCAGCCATGCAAGCCAAACCACATCACATCCCCAGGTTAAATCACGCGCGCGTGTGTGCGCGTGCGCACACACGCACGCACACATACACACAGACAGAGGCCTATGTACCCCGACAACCACCTGCCTCCCACACAGAGACACACACACATACACAGGCCTATATGTCCCCCCACCCCCTACCTAAACACATACACAGCTCTGTGGCACGGCAAGGTTCGCTCACCTCTTTCCATATTGAGCCTGCTCTCAGCCATTTGCCAGTAATGGCAAAAGCTTAGGTTTGGGTTGGGTGTGGGGGAAGGGCAGAGGTACATAGGTTTCTGATCAGAGAAGAAAACTAGGCCAAGACCGACAATCCACCCCCCCCCCCCTCTCTCAAAGCCCCCAGCCCCTCCCATACACTGCAACTTGTTACTGGCTTATTATGACAGCCACTTGCAAGAATGTCATTAATGGAGAAACAACAAACTTGACTTTCGCCCACATCGAATAATGCACGTTAAAAGGCACAAAAAGCTTCACGTAGTTGTGGTATGATTCATTCCCGTGCCCCTTTGGAAGCCGAGAGTTAGAGGTTGGGGGGTAGTGGCGGATAGATTGATAGTGTTGGCTGAGCGCCCATGCTCTGAGTCGTTCTGTGCTGAAGGGGAGGAGACAGGGGGGGATCTATCTGTTGTGCTCTTCGTGCTCATGATAAACTGACTCCCGTCAAGCTTCTTCCCCCTATTACAGCGCGCCTGGCAGAAAACACCCAAACTCGGACTGTCTCCAACTTATTAGACAACAGCAGAATGCGATGGAGAGCCGAGCAGGGGTGATCTAAACAAGGCTGTAATCCAACAAGGTTAGGCTAACCTATTGCAACAAAAACACAGGCTCAAAAAACGTGTAATGCAATTGTTATGGGAGGGCTAAAGGACAACACGCACTTCTTGAACTCGCACACGTCTGGAAAACAGTTGATAGGTACAGGGACACAGAGAGAGATCCCAGCATTCACTACACACAAAACAAATGCAGCATCTTCAACAAAACAATAAACAATAATATCTCTTCCCCTTATCCCAGAAGAAATAATGAGTTTGAGGGATTGACCATGACATTAATCCAACCAAAACATTTCAGGGCTAGCCTGAACATAACAACACTGTGTACCTCACACAAACACCATGATCACCAATCTATTTATGAAGGGAAAGAAAACTACATCAAGAATCCTTTAGCCCTCCCTGTGGACTCATTTCACACCGGTTTTCCTGGACACTGCCTGGCCCTGTTCTCTCTTGTGGTTTTATGGGGGCCCCTCCCTGCCATCTTGGAATCCCATTATTGTTGCACTGCCGTTCCATGGGTTGCCCCGTGTTCTGCCACACATGCTTCAGGTACTCTGAACAGGACATCAGCTTCCTGTTTACAAAACCAGCCACCTCAGAGACCGACCACACCGACCGCATGGCCGGGGAAGAGGGCAAATTCCCAGGGAAAAGGAGGCAGGAGAAATTTGTCTATGAAGGTAGCTGTGAAAAGAAAAAGAGAAAGGGGGTGTTGGAGCAGGGGGGGGTATGGAAACATGACTGAGGAGGCAGAATTTTCTTGTTGAGAGATTGAAGTAAAACAACAGAGGGAAGCGGGGTGTTGGAGAGAGGGAAGGGCTATTCCTGGCAAAGTCGGAAAAAAATCTTTCCTATTTTAGATGTCTATCTCCTGACATTCAGCGTGAAAATAATACAGTTGTCTCATATCGAGTGGGAGGTGTGCAGAAAGTCATATGATAACAATCAGATCAGGAACTGAATTGACTCTAAATCAATTGAAGTAGGCATGTCAGGGCTGCCCAGGACGGGGGGTGGAGGGGGGGGGAGTGAAAGGGAGATAGATGTGAGCGTGTGTGGGGGAGGGAGACAGAGATTGTTGGTGTCGTGGGAGCACTGGAACAACAATAACAGCAGTGTGTGTGTGTGTGTGTGTGTGTGTGTGTGTGTGTGTGTGTGTGTGTGTGTGTGTGTGTGTGTGTGTGTGTGTGTGTGTGTGTGTGTGTGTGTGTGTGTGAGTGAGAGAGAGAGAGAGAGGAGAGAGAGATGGAGTGAATGAGTTGTGTGTTGTGTGAGTGGAAGTGGGGATGTGTTATTGCTAGCCGAAGTGATGAAATGACATCTCCTTTTACTCCACAGTACAGCTGCTACTGCAGCAAAGCACGTACTGTTGTAATACCTGATGTCTTATATCTCCCTTTTTGCTTTGGCAGGCACAGGTCAGAAGAATGTTTCATCCAATTGGCTGTGTGTACAATTCACTGATTCTCAATTGATGAAACACATTTTTTTTTTTAGATCTTGAGCCATTTCTTAACAAGCGTATATTGAATGCAAATGATACAAACCTATCCCCATTTTGAAGATCGCACACCATTGTGTCACTGACTGCATTATTGTTTTTTTTGTTTTGTTTTTTTAAGAACGAGACTGCTAACAATCTACATCAAAACCCACATCTCTGGCACGCAAACTTACGGCTATGACAAAAAATTTTAGGGTGAGGCTTTTTTCGTTGTTTTCCCTGATTTCTTTCATCTCTTTTTTCCTCTCCTCCTCCCCTCCCCCCTTTCTTTGCAGATTAGAATTCATTAGCAATCAAAGAGCCTCCAGAGAGCTCCAGCTCTTAATTACCTACTCATTTGCATTTTTGCATATTAATGACTGCAGGGTTTTGGTACTGTTTTTGCCGCAGTGGTTTAAAGGTACCTCGGTCCTCCGTTCTCCAGGGAGGCTGAGGGATGGCCAGAGGCTAGGCTCTGAGCCTCTCCCGTCCCCCCTCTCTCTCTCTCTCTCTCCCTCCATCTCTCCTTCCTGGTGGGAGTTGGACAGGGGACAGGGAGAGAGGCAGGGCCGGGTTTGTGGCTACGTGCCGGGTGGGGTAGGGCTGCAGGGGTGCTTTGGGTTAGAGGTCAATGTCCCTTATCACCATAAGAAAGAACACATGTCTTCAGCACTGCTTAATTATTGTCATATTGAGCAGTTTAGACACCTGATCTGAGCGAAAAATACACCCCAAGAGAGCCCTGGTGATGTATGCCGCAGAGAGTCGCTCACGTGTGTTTATTGAGGACGGGTAGCTAGTTTGGAGGAAACTATCATGGATGTCTTGCAGCGTGTGGAGGCAGGGGCATTTTTATATCCCCAGAGAAAGGTGTGTACCAGGGAAAATGAGGCTAGTGTGTGTGTGTGTGTGTGTGTGTGTCCCTTACGGCTTACGTTATAACCCATCTCCAAGCATTCGTAGCTTGTTTATAATCCAAGATGACTATGATGTACTTGCACATCTACATACAACATAAACCCATGCTTTCACATACAGTATAAGCCACGTAGCATTGTCAAACACGAGTAAACAGGTGCACGACCACAAACAGACACACACGTGTACACACACACACACACACACACACACACACACACACACACACACACACACACACACACACACACACACACACACACACACACACAGGGAATAGTGCCACCAGAGACATCAGACAACAGCTCCCAGGCATCTCCCAGCCCCTGAAGTGCCGCCGTTCCTCTCTTATCCAATATGTTTTGACTGCAACAATGGGGCATGTACATGGAAAATAACATCATATCCCACTGTGTTTTAGGTACCTTACAAACATAGGAATTAATGACTTGGAGCCTCAAGACATCTGGCCAACAGGTTTGACATGAATGGATTTCAATAAATATGCCGTGCGGGCCATGCCCAAATGCCTAATATACTGTACGGAGAGGCATTGTTTTAGCTAAGGCGATCTTTTTAAGAATGGCAAAAATGTGGATTCAATTCCCTATACACAAACTATGGAAATGTCAGATTGTTCTATAGACGAACAGACGCTTGAAAGGGCATACAAACATTATTATTAAATGCCATGATAGTAGTAGTGAATATGCACTCACAGCATGTGACACACACCCATATGCATGCACATACACAGGCTTCTCCACCTAATCTTATGTTGTATCTACAAAAAAAAAACGTGCTGCTCATGCAATGAGCTTAAGTTGACTGCTATTAGTGGAGAATTATAAAATGTGTGCGTGTGTGTGTGTGTGTGTGTGTGTGTGTGTGTGTGTGTGTGTGTGTGTGTGTGTGTGTGTGTGTGTGTGTGTGTGTGTGTGTGTGTGTGTGTGTGTGTGTGTGTGTGCAGGCAGGGGCCTGGAGCAATACGTGGGCTGTTGGGGTGAGGTTAATGAGCTGTTCCATGACCTCTGTCACCCTGCAGGACGGCCTGAGGGAGACAGACTCTCTGAGACAAACAGGAAGACATGAGGGTGACAAACAGGGCCTGTGGTCGCAGTCAAAACTTCTGGGAGGAATCTGAGGAAAGGGGGATCACCACCACACATGTGGTCTGACACCAACAGACGGAATATACAGTATGTTATGCACAAAATGATGCAAAGATGCCATTCAATTTGTGTGTGTGCGTGCATATATATACACAGTATATGTATATATATATATATATATATATATATATATATATATATATATATATATATATATATATATATATATATATATATATATATATATATACACATATAATATATATATACATATGTGTGTGTGTGTGTGTGTGCGCGCGCACACACACACACACACACTAGTCTACCAAGTACTTCCAGCTCAAAGCACAATGTATTTGCGAACAAAATGTGCTGGATGTGACGGTGGGGTTTATCTTGGTGGGAGATATGAGTTGAATTTTAAGCATGACTGCATTTGTGTCCATTTTTATGTATCTGACAAGATGTAAAACAGCAAGTTAGTCTGTGCTGTGGTGCGTGTGTGAATGAGAGGAGAGGAGGGAGGGAGGCAGAGCGTGTGTAAGAGAGAAAGAGAGAGAGAGAGAGAGAGAGAGAGAGAGAGAGAGAGAGAGAGAGAGAGAGAGAGAGAGAGAGAGAGGAGAGGAGAGGGAGTGAGAGAGAGCAGTGATGTGTGGCACCACCACAGGGA
The DNA here is from genome assembly GCA_039105355.1 of Benthosema pterotum. Taxonomy (NCBI): domain Eukaryota; kingdom Metazoa; phylum Chordata; class Actinopteri; order Myctophiformes; family Myctophidae; genus Benthosema; species Benthosema pterotum. Next base: position 25,278,635 of record CM076979.1, read on the forward strand.
TTAGTTCATGCTGGAAGAGTTCAAAGCAGGGGTAATACTGCCACCTTCTGGGAAATTTGAAGAACCGATTTGTGAAATTCACTAGACCTTAACAAAGGAAAAACAGAGGTTAGAAGTGGATTTGATGCGGTGGTTCTTAAAGTGGGGGTTTCAGAGAGTCCAAAGCAACATGAGTTAATTTAGTTTAGCACCGTATTACATGCTATGCTACTCAAAACTCACAAGTTGGGGACGCAGCATGTTGTGAGCTTGTATATTGGATTTTTTTCCCCATATCTTGTAATAAAATTATAATAAATTGTAAAAAGTGGAATAATTTAGGTGGAGGAAAACAAATGTTTTATTGGCACAATATCTTAGGTGGGGACATTGGGGGTCTATGGCCAAAGGACACCAATATGTTTGAGAAGCACTAGTTTAAAGGAGCATGGGTGACTTGGAAAATCCGGCATACAGTAGGGGGAAGTGCACCAGGCCTGGCCAACAATATGTGAACCAAGGCCTGCCCCCACATAATCATGATTGTTGTAAAGCCAATTTAATCCTGGTTGGATTAATAAATAATAATAAATATTATTATTAGACCAGGGGCTCACCGGGGACATGAGAGGAATATGGTCAGCACACTCTATAGTCCAGTCCAGGGCCAGTTTAATGTTTCTACTCTTAACGTCTATAACCCCAGCATGCATAACAATTATGGCAAAAGCCTCAGCTGAAAAATAATAGCAGATCAACAAGCTCACATGTGTGTTAGCTGAGAGCCCTGAGGGACTCGCTATGGGTTTAAGTGTTTCAATGTTAATGATCTTTGGACAAGGTGAACATATTGTCATTTCCAATAGCACACATAAAATGACTTGACAATAATCACTTCACTTACAATTGACATTAGTGACAAGTGCATGATGCAATGTGTATCAGATCGGGATAAAATAATAAAGATCATACATACACACAAAACATTGAAACCACAGTTTTTTTCTTTTTAATAGAAAGATCTTGTATTCTTTAAACCAGACAACCAGATGCCAGACATTTTTGGATATATTAAAAAAAGACAAAAAAAATAATAAAAAATAAAACAAAAAAGAAAAAGGAGAAAAAAAGAAACAAAATGGAATTATATGGTTTTTAGACTGTGTGGATTTAGTGGTCTCATATACAATACAATTTTTCTTATCGCCAAAAAGTGCAAATTCTCAAAAAATAAAATAAAATCACCTATATACCCCCTGCCGCGTCCAACACATACTGCTATGCAAGTGAAAACAACCTTTGTGAAGAGAAAGGGGTTCATTAACATCCAGGCCTGAGTGACAGGAGATGTTCTGCCGTCCCCATAATCTACCCCAGGAACGTTTCAAACTGCTGTACAGGATTATCTCAATAATCACAGTAACAAATCAAATCTATTATAAATAATAGCCTATCTCTTTCTTGTCCTGTGTTTAAACCATTTACTGAACTATTTCATGATCAACACTTTAAATTATCTCTGTTAATTCTACTGCACATATCTTGATTTGACATTAGATGTCACGGCCCGGGGAGGGACAAACTGCAGTTTGGCAAAACTGCATGATGGTCATTTGGTCATTTCAGCTCTCTTTCAAATGTATTTCCGTACTGTGTGGATACCAGATCCAGTCATTTACTTTTACAATAGACAGGGTATTATAGCAGACAACGACAGATTCTGCAGTGAATACAACACTGCAAGTTTAACATTCAGCACAGCTAGCCTTCTCTGAAAGCTTTGCAACTGTTACATAGGTTTCTGTACAAGAAAACAAAAATCTCCCAAAATTAGATCCAAAGACCTTTTTCTCCCAACGAGATCTGAGATTGTAAATGGAGAGAGGATAAGGCGAAGTCTCTGGTCTTATAAGCTCCATAGTGTAAGTATGCAACCAGCTGGATAGAACAGAAATATGGTGGTGGTAAACTGGAGACTGTCTTTAGTCTCATGTCCTGATCGTGGCGGCAGCATTGACCAACTTCAATCCAAATGTCAAATATTCAAGTTTTTTTTTTTTTTTGCTTTTTCCCATCTGTAATGAAAACGAAAGAAAAAAAATCTCCAAACATTGACAAGAACACCAAAATAACAACAATAGTGACAACCATTAATTAGCACACAGAATTTGGGATGGCCTTTTTTGCAAAGTGCTTTGTTACAATCACAGAAGCTGGGGGGGGGGGGGGGGGGGGGGGGGGGGCAGTTGGATAGGCAAATGAATGCATATAGAATCATCAGTGCTCATTTATCATGAATATCCCCAGAGCCCAAACCACACCAAAGAGAAGAGGCTGTTTGTAAAGCCAACCAACACCAAATGCAACTCAATGAGTTGTATCGACATACAGTACTTGACCTTGAAACAGTTTTGTCCCAAGGAGTCTCTCTACCGGTATGGTTTGGTTTGGGCTCAAAGAGTGTACAAATGAAACCAAACCAAAGATTAACTTTGTACACATAAATTTACACTAAGGATTTTACAGCGTGCCGTCTCTCTTTGTCCCTCTTACACATTTCAGGGGCATTCTTTTGGAAGATAGAAAGGCTGAAATAAACTAATTGCAAAAAATGTTTATTAGTCTCCACCTGGCATCTTCAATTGCTAAGTTTGCAAATTTGGAATCACTTTATGAACTTATGGAATGTATTCTAAATCGTTATGGGGCGGCTGCAAAAAAAGCAAAGGCAACAAAATCCCATACCCTGCCCATAACCATGTTTTCTAAAATCCCCCTGCTGCGTGTGTGATCTTTGATCAAGAGCCAGCCAGCAGTAGAGAGGGTAAGAAAGAGGGAGGAAGTAGGAAAAGGCAACATAAACTTCCACCCCTCTCTGTGCTTTTCCATCCGGTCTACTTTTGGATATGTTACAATGTTGACTATTAGGACCAATTCCCCAGCTTCCCCTCCACCAAACGGTTCACTGGATCAATATTAGATGGCGTAATGGAATTGCTCCTACTTTTAACTTCCCAACACCCTTAAATGTTAAACATCGGTGTGAAGCAGACAGGTAAAGGCAGGGAAGCAACTTCGGAGGAGGGTGGAGGGTTAGAGTTTTCCACCTGAGAACTACTTGCGCGAACAGAAAAACGGCTCAATGACATCAACCCATGTTGCAATTCCCTCATTGTGAGGTCAGTGAAGAGCTCCATTGTATTTCAAGGTTTGTCATTTTCCCACAACATCACTCCTATGAAACCTGGATCTCTCAGGTCACGCATGAAAAGCCGTTCTTCGGTACCGTACAGTACATCCGCCCTAACACTCCCACCCCGGCTCCTCCCATCTTTGTGCAAACCATTATACCCCCAAGAGACCGAGAAAGACTCCAAGTGCAAACTGTTCCCATTGGGCCGAGAGTGGCTAACAGACTGCAACCTGCCTTTGTGAAGGACCCAGGGCTGTCGAGTGCCAGAGCCATGCTGTGCATGGTGCCGTATCGCATATGCCACGCTCAGCCTGCTGTGCATTGAGCGCCTGATGGAAAATACAAGGATTTCAGGTGTGCATCAAAATGGCAAGGCAAAAAGCAAACAAGTCTCCCCCTCCTCTGCCACCACCGACCATCAGCGTTGTCGTATATAACAGTCATTATTACAAAAGTCCTCATTCTTGTACAACATAGTTATTCACATAGTTATTGTTGTTGGTCATCTTTGTTTTATGGCCTTTAGAGTTTCACTTCACCAGATTTCTGATACAGATTAAGACGTGGACAATTTGAGGGATAACCAAAGAAAAGACAAAAAACAAAAGCAGTAGCCACAGGGCTTTAAGACCATCTCAGTGTAGCCTGTATCAGAGTAACCTCAGTCTGGGGCTGAGGCTAAGACATATACCACCCGTGAAGCCATATAAAGACATACTTCTGAACTGGTAGAATGTTGATCAATTTCAAATACATTTACAATTTAGGACAACCAAACAGCATTCAGCACTAAGAGGCTGACTTTTAGTATACAAGATCAAATTATGGACATCGTCTTGAATTGTCAATGTTGTTTCATGCAGGAAAATACAAGAAGCCGACAGCGTTGTTCACCTGTGTGCAATTAAGGCACATTGTGACCCCATTATAATTCTAATATCCACTTGGTGGGAATGGAGCCCCAGCCCTAGACTGCGATTAAATGCAGGGACGCATAATAAAATAAGCAATAACAAGCCTAATTTGTAAGATGTACAATTTGTTTAATCTATACAAAGTATAAATTATGCTCAAGTCCTCAGACAAGGCCACAAAAGTCCCAGAGAACATTCTTTCATACTGTACAATGTCCACTTGGGTGAGGGTTCATTTTTTATACAATTATATCAATTTAGACGTTAAACTCAAACCATTAAAGCGTTCATCTAAACAACTTTCTGTATAACATCCCCCCCGCCCATTGTATCAAGTCTAATTACACGATTTGACAGATTTATGTTCAATGAAAGCATTTAAATTGGAATTCATGCTCGATAGCCACTGTGAACAGATTTGGGCCATCGAACCGGGACAAACAATGTTGAGAATGTTTTTTGGGAAGGCTTTACCTCCCAAAGGCATATTATGCATTTCAACTATGGCCTAGACGTTTGGAACATTTCTTAATGGGAAGAGCAAATGTCACACTTGCTGTTGTCATACTGCCGCTAGTAACCACAAAAACCTACAGTACATCCAAAACCTCTTTCTAAGAGCCTTCAGATTTGAACATATATAAATTCCATTAATCCAACAAAAGACTGGTAGCTTAAAATGTGCAATGACTTTAATATAAGTCAAGCTTTTATTTTTCTCTCACTCTCTCCTTTGGTATCTGCGGTTGTTGGACGTTTGTATATTACTCTGACTATGATTATATCTGTTGAGGGGTTGGATGGACACTGTGTGGGACCATTGAGTATATTACGCACTGCTCTGTGCTCATGGAAACTCGCAGGCCTTTCTGAGGTCTCCTGCCCTTCTCCTACAAGCAGGACAAGGACATTTAACTTTAGTGCAAACTCTTGCTGTCTCAGCTAAAGCACTCCTTCCAGTGCTATCAGGCTTTATATCCATAACCCCACCCAAAACACCCTATACCCTACCTCTTTAGTTACCCCACCCTCCTGGCACCACAACCCAAAACTATAACCCCAACCTCCACACGCACGCACACACAGACTCACGCACACACAGCACACACACACGCACGCTCGCAGCCATGTAAATTAGTTAGAAAAAATTAGCTGTAGCACGACACCTTTTACAGAGAAAAGAGAACAAAGATAGACAAAGTATAAGCTATTACATCTATTAACCTCTGAGTCTAAAGTCCATAAGGAAAAAAACAAAACAAAAACAAACAGCAATAGAAAACATGAACTCAAGTAAATGTCTGTATGATTCCACACACTTTTCTGCATAATATTTTCAGGAGGACATTGGTGTTTGGCCTGGCCAGAGGGTCTCAGTCTACCTTCAAGATACTGTATGTCTAGTCTACAGGACAGTAAGATGCAGGACAATCCTAGAGGGCTTTCCCTCTACTTAAACTTTGGAAGCTTTGGCTGGTAAACAAATACATTGTTGCAACTTTGTAGAAAAAACGGTTCTGGATGGCTTCTGGGTTTCAGCGTTGCCAGTTAAGAGCCTGACGCATTAACACAATCAGTAGTTGATACGATACACCACTACGCACAAGACCACACTGCCAAAAGCTCCTCTCATCTTTAAGCATCATATATGCTTTGTCGACAATTTGTTTCAGTTGAAAATACGTTATTTTGTTTGTTACGTGACACATCCCAGGACATTTTGTGGCCCAAGCATAAAATGTGGCGTTTGTGATAGTCCTTATACAGGATTCAGGAAACATCAACTTACACAGCTTACTACTGTTATGATTCAAACAGTACAAATCAATCAGCTGCTTAGCATAAAGGAGTAGCCGAAATAAAAATTTAAAGCTCACGAGTGGTAACTAGAAACTGATAAGATATATATATATAGCATCAAGAGTTATACAAACATCTCCAAAACCTTGATTTATCACACCACGGCGTTTGCTTGTAGAAAATAACCGATCTGCAATAGCAGTCATAATACGGAGCATAAACTGCCACAACAGGAACCGACAACGGCCATGTCTGTTGTTCTAAAAATCCAGTATATTTGTTGTCCCGTGTAAATGTTGCCACTGAGGTCTGGATCCTCTGAAAATAATGATGCGTAGTTATGAGAAGAGCTGGTGACCAGATGGGCTACATACAAAGTTTGTTTATCCAGGCTTGTCCTGAGACCCTCCGGCCTGCCAGTCGGCAACATATGCAATGCATGCATGCACACAGACATGTACTGTATGCATCCTGCCCACCAATGTGCAGGCACACAAGTGCCTTCTCTCCTTTGCCCCTCCCTGCCCTTCCTCCATCGCCTTGCTCTGCATTAAGACATATAGAGAAATCTATATATATATTTTTTTTGTTACCAACTAACTTCAAGTGCAATCAGTTACATGGGTTAATTTTTGTCTTTTTAAGCATTTAAGGTCACAAAGCCCGACGCGTTTGTTTCTGAACCCACCTGACTTCTCTTTTAGAGATCTGTACTCTTTTTTTTTTTTCTCTTTTCTGTTTTTTTTCTTCTTTTCTTTTCTTTTTGGCAGCTTGTCATCAAAACCTGAACAAAACCAGTGAGGGTGATCAATATCACCTCCTAGGAAAGAGGATGGGTGATGTCGTCCTCCCACTGGTATGTTTCAAAGTACCCGTTTCGTTGACAAAAGTGCCCTTCTCAGTAACAAAGTGCATTCAGAACCTGCTACTTTCCAAATTAAGGTGCAAAGGACTGATACTCGGAACTACAGCACTGCAGCAGCAATGGTGTGTGTGAGGGGGACTCCATTTTTAGTTCTCTCCTTCACCTACAAGCTCAATTTTCTAGTTTGGAAAAAAAATGAGGATTTGGGCTACAATAACACAGGAACTAGCAAATCCAGATGTATGGAGTCGCTGACAATGTCCAGTGTCCACACACATAGTTTGCTGGCTCTGGTGTTTTGTCTTTCTGGAGTGGATGCCTGGACCGTGTGTGTGCATGTGTGTGTGTGTGTGTGTGTGTGTGTGTGTGTGTGTGTGTGTGTGTGTGTGTGTGTGTGTGTGTGCGTGCGCATGTGTGTGTAGGAACAGCATTTGGGCTGGCAGTTCAGGGTGCATGTTTGAACAGGCTGTGGCTGACTCACATCATGATGATGTGGCCAGAGGGACCCTGGCTGCCACGCACACATACTCACCCGTGTGTGTGTGTGTGTGTGTGTGTGTGTGTGTGTGTGTGTGTGTGTGTGTGTGTACCATTGTGCATGCGCATGCATGCATGTGCACAAAGACGCATAACACACACACACACACACAAAAAAAGAACTGCCAGCACCAGCCAGGCATCCACCCCACAGCAACACCCAGTTCTAATACAATAATATCCCCTCCAGGCTGGTTTGGGGGCATTAGAGGACTACAGAGGGAGAGAGAGAAGGGAAACAAGGCCTGATTTGATCCCCTCCTGCCTGGAAACGTGGCTGTGCATGGGGGAGATTATTTTTTTGGAATGCAACAGACATTGTGAGATCCCCCTCCCCTTCCATGGATTCCCCTCCCCCACCGACCAGCTGCAGCTGTGCTCTTATTTGGCCTCCCAACTTGGACAGGTATTTATTGCTCTCTTCATCACAGGTTGCCTCATGGTTTCGTGGTCCCTAGGGGCAAAAAACGATTGGAATAAGCGCGAAACATAAGACCTTTTGCGCATTCTGTCCTGCCACCAGACACCCTCCGTTTAAATATACCCCCCCTTCCCCCTCGCTCTGTTGGATTTCTTTAGTAAAGCTGTGCAAACATAGAAAAGGTGCTCATCTCTCCATCCCACTTATCAATCTCCCATCCAGGCTCCCTGCCATTCATTTTTAACCTGTTGTTGGTTAAATGCTACCCGCGTCTTTGTCACACAAGGACAGATTCCGAAAAACTGCACAAAGTTAAGCACATTCATTCATCCAATATCCACATCCTTTGGGCATGTCAAGTGTTTTAAGTTTAGGACCGATTGGGTTTCTCAATTCATCTTTTTTTTCTTCTCCTTTCTTGTTTTCTTATCCAACATTCATACAGTTTGTTTCGTTCACCCCGAAAAGCTTCACTCTGTGAGAAATATGACATCAAGCCTAAGAGGAAAAAACCCGATTGGTAAGTTATACCTCAGCATTAAGAAGGGACTAATGTCATATCACCGTCTGCTGTATATACAATGTATACAATTGTAAAGTGTCAAGTACCCGAAGCAGTCAACTCAAAATAAAAAGGAACAAACGACATTTACAACGACAAAAAATTAAGACAAATCAAAAAATAGGGAATTAGAAATGCTGAAATCGCAGGGTCGTGAGGGATAAGAGGCAACGTAGCCAAGCCTACAGATACACTGACAATGGTAGTGCTTTATAAACACAGACCCTCCTCTCCTCATCTTCCCTAGCCCTGCATCAGAAGAGCCCCCAGAAACATGGATACGGCTCAACGCAAAAACGTTTGTTTTTTCTTTTTCTTAAAAAGTTGAACCATAAATTCTTAAAATATATATATTTATATTTTATAGAGTAAGTAACACTTCAATCAAACCCTTGTCAGATTCTTTCTGGAGCATTTAAGAGAAGAAGGAGAAAAAAACGTTGCATCAAAATTGTGTGGTGTGGTGAGAGAGTTAGACTTGCATATGCCATAATGTGGCAATGTTGTTTCTATGGTAACTGTACATTTCAGACCTGCAAAAGAATAGAAAAAGGGTTGTTTTCACTCAGCAGGATTTGTCCTCGTTTCACCCGTACAGCAGCCGAAGGCGCCTGACAGACACCTTGCTTGGAGCTTGAAGGCTGTGAGGACAAAACCAATATAAATCTAAATTAAACTGCATAGTTTCTCAGAGTTGCTCTGGTATCTACTGTACACGTTTTTGCCCAAGCATGTTATGCCAAATGTACAAAAAACTCCCTAAGATTACAAAGGAAGGAAAAAAAAAATGACCCAGAAAGTGGACGTCATGGGTGTGTTGAATTGAAGCGTTCTTTGCTCTTTTTTTTTAAACAGACAAACTTGACATTGAGTGTTTGTGTCTCTACTCTGTTTCCTAAAGCAAATGGAGAAAGAAACATAAAGATTAGATTTTTGTGACACCCTGATTTGGTTTATAGAGGAATAGTTAGTTGTGTTTTTTTCTCTCTCTCTTTTCTTTTCAAAGTTTTGCCTTTTAGCATGTTTTTGTTTTTCTCTTCTCCTCCTCTCTGTTCTGTGGCCCATCTCGACAGGTCGGTGCAGAGTGACTATGGCGTGTCCAGCAGTGTCCTCCTTACCCCTGCGGTCCTCAGGGCCCCCCCGGCTCCCCCGCCCTCTCCTCCAGCTCGGGACTGTGTGCGCGGGGCCCGCCGCCGCCTCCTCCTCCTCCTTCTCCTCCTCCCTCCACCTCCGGAGCCAAGGTCGCCTCCGAGCGCCGCCGGCCCCTGATTCCGCGGGGGTGGAGCGGGATGCCGCCGCCGCCGGGGCCCAGCAGGCCGAGGGGGAGCTCCCCCAGGTGGTGGCCGCCGCCGCCGCCGTGAGGCTCTCGCACCCGAGGCTTGCGGCCGCGGCGGGACGGGATGCCGTTGCATCCGTCCTTCTTGAGGTGCCGGTGCAGGTGGTCCGAGCGGACGAAAGTCTTAAAGCAGCTGGAGCACTGGTAGGGGCGCAGGCCCGTGTGGACGCGCATGTGGTTCTTCAGGTCGTAGTTGTGGGCGAAGGCCGCCCCGCACTGCGTGCACAGGTACGGCTTCTCCCCCGTATGCTTGCGCATGTGAACCTTGAGCTTGTCCTGCCTGGAGAGAGAGAGAGAGAGAGAGAGAGAGAGAGCGTGCAAGAAAGTAAACAAGATTACATTGGAAGAAACACTGAGCCACTACATAATAATAGTAGTAACAAGGATAACAATAATAATACATTATTCAATGGCATAGGGATTAAAGGACATATTTGTTTTGCTTTTTTATTCTTATTCCTACAAATGAATATAGTTGTATTATAGTTAGTTTTCTTGCTAGTCCTACTAGACCCCAGGAAATGATATCTGGTCACAAAAGTTCATTTCACACCATCTACTGAATATGAATGTCAGTTTGTCACATTCAGTAGCTCTTGTGATCTTTTGTGACCAGATATAATTTCCTGAGGTCTAGTGAGACTAAGTAAATAGTAAAAGAATAAATATCCATGATATTTTGTAAAACAATACATATTTGGCCACATGACACACCCCTGCCCCCTTGTCGAAAAACAGCAAAAATCCCTAGAACTAAAGAAAGCAGCCAATGAAAATCAATTAATATCCATCTTTTACTTAGTTTGTCCAACAACCTAAAAGCACAACAAAGCTCTTCTTTAACATACGATGTAAGCTTTAGTTGTTTACATGTCCAATTACGCTCCCCCTGCCATCTTTTGGAGCCCTTCCAACAGACTAATTCCATGATGGTAGCAGCAGGGTCACCTGAGGACAGGCCATAAACTTTACATTGTTATCTACGTAATTTCTCACTGCCCAGGATTGACAAGAAAGTGCAATGTTCAATGTGTTGTTAAGAACGCTTCAATCAAAACTGAGGAAACAATCCACTTGTCTGTCCAGTCAAATATCATGAAAAATATTACAGTTTGTGTCATATTTTGTAGTAAAAAACAAAACAAACAAACAAAAACAATAAGGTTATTTTGTGGTTATTTTTGACAATTACTTGAAGATCAAACTTTTAATAAAACAAATTTCTCATGTTTGACCAAAGCTTTCCATTTCCACACGTTATCATTGTTCTACCATAACTGTTGGTCAGTCCAGACCAGAGCTAGAGCTACTATGCTCTCTAGACCAATCTGTGTACAAAGATCACAAATACCACTTGATGACACAATCAATACATCTAGCTCTGGCTCAGTGCGTATTGGTATTGAGCTCCTAAATGTTACACCCACCACTCTGCCCCTGTAGTCTCTGTCTAATAGGACTTACTCCTCTCCCCCCTAATCCTTCCTACCTCACCCTTCTAGCGCTCAAGTCTTGTCGTCCCCTCACTGAGGACACCTAAACACACCTGGTATTGTCAAGACAACCAAGTAAACACACACGCACACTAGGGGTGCAACGGTTCAGTTATCCCATGGTTCAGTTCGTACCTCAGTACAGGGGCCACGGTTTCGGTTTCGGTACGTTTTGCAATTTTAAAATAAAAAAAATAAAATCCAAAGTGTTTATTTTGCTTATGAGGAAAATTGAACATGAATATAAAAAATAAATCAAGATTTCCAAAACATTAAACAACCTTGTTTTTGTCCACAATACTAGGCTGGATTTGAGAAACAAAACAGTCAAACATACAGATCAAAATGACCATTAATCTTCTACATTCTCTAGATGTGTAGACTTGGGCTAATTCAGATGATGAATATTTAAACTCTTGATAGTGTAAGCACTATCTCAAAGAGTTACATCTGGTTAACCAACTTTCGAGAGAAACATTCTCCGCGGCTGTAAGAAATGAATGAATGCGAACGATAAAGTATTGCGGTTCATTAGCCTGCATTGAATCGTGGAGCCCGTATCGAACGGTTCGGGTTTTTTCTGTGAATCGTTGCACCCTTAATGCACACACACGAAAGCTATCACATGCCTTAGCTTTCATATGAACGAACACAATCATCAGCATAACTCTAGGTTCAGGTTTTGTGACAAAACTAGTTGAATTAGCAGGACACTGAGAGACATGTAGGTTATGTAGGTAAGTAGGTAGTAGGTACCCCCCCCCCCACACACACACACACACACACAGGCCAGGCCCTTGGAACAAAGTGGCACACTGACAGAGGTGAATTATTTAAAGGACAGGAGTGATTTATTACAGCGCGAGGCACACTCTTAACCCTGATCAAACAGGATTACGATTACAATACCACCCCCTTCCCCACTGCCGGACGCATTTAGCTGGAAAGCAAAGTCTAGATTGGGAATTGGATTCTCTGCCTATACAGTATCTGCTGGCTTAATGCAAAGGGTCCTGGCTGGTATTCCGACCCTGTTGCGTTGTCCATTTCCTCCTGCGCGTCTCCACTGATTAATTCATTAAAGCGACCGTTGGGCTTCACGGAAGAAGCCGTGGCGAGGCTTAAACAATTGGGAACTTATGTACCCTCCGAGCCCCTCACCCTGGACATATACCACAGCGAGATGAGCAGCACATGGCAAATTGCATTAGGGAGGTTGAGAGAGAGAGAGGGGTGGGGGGTGGGGGCAGGGGAGCCATTCTGCTGTGGGCAATAATCAACATTACCAGAGATCACAAGTTCAAATTACTGCATTGGCACAGATAGGGCACAACTCTGGTCCTGTAATCCCCCCTCAATATCGGAACACGCCACTTTATAGCAGCTCTTTCGGGAGATAAGGCTTTACCGGCACAGCCCTCTTTTATAGGACCCCTACGTTGAACATTCCAGGACTTTGCTATGGAGCCTGTCACAATAAAACTGGCCTTTTATGACAACCTGGACAACACGGGGTTGTCATAAAGCAAACAGAAAACGGAATAAGCATTTTGGTACATACACACACACACTGGGAAACAAAATATTACTACTTGGGCTACGGCGTTAGGGCAGGGCGATTAGATACGGAGAGCTAGTAGAAATTATTGAGCGCGTTTTAGCCTAGAACAGGGGTTTTCAAGGGTGGTCCGGGGACCACCAGTGGTCCTTGAGAGGATTCCAGGTGGTCCCCATGTTAAATGATGGACAGTAACCAAATGGACCCTTATAGATCTGTAACTCTTGAAACCGTAAAAATTACGCTCTCAAGAGTTAAACTATATTTAAACATCTGAATTACTTAATTAATGGAATAATTGTTATTTTCACCAACGTTTTGCCAGTTATCTCTCCTAAACTGTGGGAAAAAACTTGAAAATCCTTAGTTTGGGGCCCGAGAGACTAAACTCAACATCAAATGGTGGCTAAAATGCAGAATAAATAGTGGGCCCTGGTATGAAAAAGGTTGAAAACCACTGGTCTAGAGTAAAATAGTCAAATCATCAGAATGGTGTTGCTCAACTTAACACCGCACTAAGTTGGTCGGTGCTAATACCCCTGCCCTTGTTTTTGCCATCGCCTGCCATTGGCCACGCAGGGGCTGAGTCCCAAGACTATTAGTAGATCTCCCACGGGGTGGTCAGCTCATTAATTGGGCTTACCTGGTAAAGCGCACTTTGCAGATGGCGCACTCGTAGGGCTTCTCTCCCGTGTGTGTTCGAATGTGGCGGGGCAGCTTGCCTGCTCCCTGAATGACCTTGGAGCATATGGGGCACTTCTGGAAGGCCTTGGAGCGCATCTTCCTCTCTCCTCCGGCCCCTCCCCCTCCTCCTCCGCTGCCCCGCTCGCCCGCTCCGGACCCTCCCCGCTCGCCCCGCGCCGTCGCCCACCCGGGCAGGAGGTGTCCCTGTGACGTCACCGCGGCGGCCGAGGCGACGGCAGCGGCGCCCACGACGTCGTCGTGCGTGCTGTTAAAGTAATTCAAGTAAAACTCCATGTCGGGATCGTCCCCGTCCCCCGCTTCCTCCCCGGCGGCCGCGCGCTCCATCATCTGCTGCAGGAGGGCGCTGGCCGAGGCCGGCCCGCCCCCCCGCTCCCTGTCCGCCACCGCCGCCTCCCCCCTCCCTCCTCCGCCGCCCTCCCCCGCGTCCGCGTCCGCCGCCTCCTCCTGCCCCTGCAGCCTGGACTCGCCGCCGCTGGAGAGGTAGAAGTGGCCGTTCTGCGACGGAGGGTAATAAGACGAGCCCGGCGGCCCTCCTCCGTTGCCCCGCGCCGTCGCCGACGGCCAGTCCCTGGGCTCCGCCCCCTGCGCCCCCTCCCCCAGCTCCTCCTCCTCGTCCTCCAGGTCCTCCAGGTCCTCTTCGTCCGGCTCCTGCGTCGGGGCCTGAGCCAGGGCGAGGGCCAAGGGGGAGTAGTACTCCCCCCCGGGGATGATGGGGCCCCCGCCGTTGCTGTGGTGGGGGTGGGGCGGGGCCCCCCCTCCGTTGCCGTGGTTAAAGTGCAGGTGGTGCGTGGGCAGGTGGTCCCTGAGCTCCGGCGTGCTGCAGCTGCTGCTCCAGTGCGCCCCCCTCTGGAAGTACTCCAGGTACTCCCGGGCGCGCAGGCGGTTCCCCTGCTCCCTGCCCAGTCCTCTGCCGCCCCCCTTCCCTTCCTCCTCATCCTCGTCTTCGTCTCTCTGCTCGCTGCCCGCCTGGGAGAGGGGGGGGGGGGGGGGGGGGGGGGCAGAGGGAAGCGGGAAGGACAGAGAAAAAGTGTGTCAGTGGAAGAAATAGGAGAACCGGGCGAGAGAGAGGGAGATGGAGGGAGTTACGCAGAGAGGAGGCACAACAAAAGTGCACGGTTACCTCCGCTGGTCCGTCCGTCCGTCCAGCCTGCCGCACCGTTGCTCCACGGCCCATGTGAAATCACGTTCGATGTGAACGTTATTAGTTCATCAGGGGGCGAGGGAGGGAGGGGGGACACTTCAATGCACTGGGGTACTAGTGCGCACACGCACACATAACCAATCTATCTGACATGCTTTACATCATGTGAATGTTGAAGCCTAGCTGCGATATGCTGGGTCTGTAGAATGTTGCTGCTACCCGCCCCATTCTCCTCACAACACACACACACACCATCGGCTGAGCATGAGTAAGTGTTATAGTAACCCTGGAGCTGTGGGCGTATGTGTTGCACTGTGTACGGGACAGATTGAGAAACTAATAAAGGGGCCAAGATGATGTAAGCTGACTATTTGATAATGGATGCAGGGGCATTGGTATGGTATGACCGGGCCCAAGGGGCCCCCGGTTCCCCCTACCGAGGGGCTGAACCAGGGGATTTAGGGGGGGCATGACTGGAATCATTCTGAGGGGATGGCTCTCTCATTCCTTACATAGTCAAGTTCTTAAAGAATGCAGAACTTTCAAACATGTTCGGAACGGCACTACAGTACACTGTACCGCCAGCCATCACTCGACACGACATGTCTTTCCTATAGTTGTGGTGTGCCGCTGTGCAGAGCTGACCGGTGCTCAATTAGCTGCAGTATTGGGCAGCATTAGAGTGATATGTTACTTATTAGAATGTTACATTACATATTACTTCAATCAAGAGTAATGTATTACATAATACTTTTATATTACTTTTGCACCACCGCAGCCACGAAGGGAAAAGGGAAGTACAACGACACAATGCGTTTAGTTCAGCTACTTTTAGGACTGAATCCAATTGTTGTCAATAATAAGATTAAGAAGAGTCACCATTCAGCCAGAAATGCTATAAAACAAAGCAGCAATCTCTCTCTAACCTCTCTCTAACCCTAAGAGATGTTACAGTAATATATTACTAGTAGGTAGTTACTGCTTAGCAGTGTTTTACCTTGACATCTGTGCAATTTTGCTGGAGGGGATGTCCCCTACACACACACACACCCACACTTGCCCTGAAAATGCCCTCTGTGCCCCTGCTCCATACAAATGTCCCGTTTACCTGCGGGGAAAGCACTTTGGTGTCCAGTAGGTGTGTGCAGACGTCCTGGACGGGCGGGATCTCCAGCAGGTGGGCGGCGGCCAGGATGTCGGCCACGCTGCTGTGGCTGACCATCAGCGTGGCCGTGTAGGCGAAGTCCAGCAGCGCGCCCAGGGCCTCGGCCGCCACGAAGTCCAGCGCGTAGACGCTCTGCTGGTCGGCGGCGGCGCCCGACGTGAAGAGCTTGTGGAAGTAGGCGCTGCAGGAGGCCAGGACGGAGCGGTGGGCCGGGAACTCGCGCTCCTGGGCGACCAGCAGCACGTCGCAGAGCATGCCGCTCATGCGCTGCTTGTTGAGGCTGCCCAGGATGTCGGCGCTGTGCTCGGGGAAGGGGATGCCCACGGGGCCCTCCTCCGCCTCCACCCCGGCCCCGCCCCGGCCCCCGCACCCGCCGGCTGCCGCCGTCCCCCGGAGCCGCCTGCCCCCCCGCCCGCCGGCCCCCGACGACATCTTCCACCAGCCTGCCGCCGAGCCGCCTAGCACAGCCGCCGCCCGCGTGTCCGTCCTGCCGTCTGTCCGTCCGCCTGTCTGTTGAGAGGGGGAGAGGAGAAGAAGAGGAAGCGGGTGAAGATCGGTTTGCCGTTCGTGTCATAGTTGGACGGTATTGTAGGTGGACGAAGGGGGAGTCACAGAGGAATTCATCGTTTTGACGTGGATGTCCATACGCGAGGCTGCTGAGAATGCAGCACACACACTGTAACACACAAGAGTTAAATTGCACAAAGGCCCAAAATCATGCTGCCTCTCACCCCCCCCCCCCCCCAGTGCAAGAGTTCAGTCCATGGTTTGTGACCTAATTCCAACTCCTCTACATGTCCAAAGCCTCATCCATCTATTAAAAAGAGGATTAATTGAAGACCAATCTTTATCCTTATTGGCAACTCAAAGATTTTTACTTATTTTTATTTTATTTTATTTCTTACTTTATTTTATTTTTACATTCCATTCCATCCATTGAATAGCAAGACACCAGGTCTTCTCATATTAAATCTGAATTAAAGGGCAGACATTTCACTGTTCACTAAAAGAAAAAAAGGGGGGGTGAAATTAATTATCATTTTATTTATTTTTTATTATTTATTTATCCATCATTCCACTTTCCTGGTGATCTTTGTGTGTAATGTGTGGTGTGGAACTGTGGGAATTGTAGTCCAAGAATTAGTGTGACATGACATAAGAGACACTGGGCTCACTGCTAACATCTGCCAGCACGCATGCACGCATGCACGCACGCACGCACGCACGCACACACGCACACACACACACACACACACACACATACACACATTTCACTGTATTTGTGAAAACAGTGAAATGTCCCTTTAAACCTTAAGATCTTTGCCAGCGCCACATTGATCAGTAAATCTGAGGGAAAGAGGGAATAGTGAAAAATTCCACGAGAACTCAAACAGTATGACACGCTTTTTTTCCCTGCTTGCGTCGCTCTGCCCGTCAATCGTCCTGCGAAGTGGTGCGAAGGCTCACATCACATGTTTGCCCGCCCCTCGCCCCAGAAAACAAACTTTCCTCCCTCTCCTGTCTGGGCTCCTCTGCCCATTGTTTTGACAAGGATGTCAACTGTCGGTGAGCGAATCTGTCTACGCATCATATCACACAGCATCATATTACATCGAGACAGGGCCCCGAGGGCTGTATTGAATCGTTATCGATCCATTGGGTGCTATAAACGTGTATCTGCATCCAATCACCGATCGTGAATCCAATCGGTCCCAGAGGGCGAGATGCACAACGCCAGTCATAACAAATTCATTTACTAGATGCATTTCAACTACCTTTGTCATTCACTTGACATGGTAGCAAAAGTGAAACAACCTGTCAGGAGTAGCCGAGTTGTTTTGACTGCTGCAGCTGTGAGATGCGTTTTGACTCACTAGGGGGTGGGACTTTGTGCATTCTTTAATAACCAGATCGGTTATTCTTAAGCACTTTGTTATATAACCTTAGCAGTCCACCGGGTAAGTGACAACATGACTCCACAGATCAGTCTAACTCCCAATATTTCCTACACCTATGTGAATCTTAATCAACTGTATGTGAATCTTAATCAACTGGCCCAGTACCTCAAGCACCTGGAGGGGAGCCATATCGTTGAACTTGTAACAACATAGTCCGACACACATTTTTCTGTCCATTGATCTTACAGCAAAACTGTATTGTATTTTACAAACTTGTGTGTAACCGAAAATATGAATATTGAAGAGATTGAAGAGATTAGAATGCGTAGTTTAGTTTTGTGTTCTCAATTGTTTTGAATAAAATTGTGTTCTCAAATATCACACAAGCGAGAGAGTGGAGTCACTGACTGCTGCTTCGCCTGGAAAGGAGGCAGCTTAAGTGGTTCGGGCATCCGGTTAGCATGTCTCTTGAGCGTCTACCCATGGGAAGGACAACCCCAGGGCAGACCCAAGGCGCAGTTGGAGGAAATACGTCGACTCGCTGGCCTTGGAACATCTCGGGATTCCACAAGAGGTATTCGCTGATGTTGCTCTGGAGAGAGAAATCTGGATTCCCCAGACTTCTAGAAGCAACTAGCTGTTGCCCTCGCAACCCAACTACAGATAAGCAGTTGGAGATGAATGAATGGATGAATGAATGGATGGATGGATGGATGGAAGGATGAATGGATGAATGAATGGATGGATGGATGGATGGAAGGACACATGGCATCACAGTATGCAACATCTATGTTTGTGTGCGCGCGCGCGTGCGTGCGTACGTGTGTGTATGCATCATACTGTACATACATGAGCATGGCTGTATACTGTATGTACCTGTGTGCATTGGATGGGCTGCTCCTGCAAATGCCCAACTAAAGGGTTTGCAGGGGGGGCAGAGCAGAGAAAGAGGGCAGTGGGGATCAGAGTGCATGCCGGGAGCCGGGCTGTGCAGCTTTGCACACTCCCGTGTCAGTCGGGAGTGCCAGAGTGGGGACAGAGGGAGGAGGGGTAGAGGAGGGTGGGGAGAGGTGGGGTGGGCTGCCAGATACAGCAGACCCTGTGGAAAAACCCCACAGGAGGAGGAAGAGGACACGCAACAAGCTGCAAGGGAACGGTATTAAAAAGGGAGGTTGT
The DNA here is from genome assembly GCA_039105355.1 of Benthosema pterotum. Taxonomy (NCBI): domain Eukaryota; kingdom Metazoa; phylum Chordata; class Actinopteri; order Myctophiformes; family Myctophidae; genus Benthosema; species Benthosema pterotum. The sequence continues at coordinate 25,297,378 of CM076979.1, forward strand.
CAATCCGGTCTGAGCTGGTTACCCCACCCTGTACTGTGTGCCAAGTTCCAGCAAAGGCTGTCCCCTCGCTCACGTGTGTGGGGGGGGATTAAAACGATCGACTGAAGCCTGCGCCCAGGGGGGAGGGGGTGGGTTTCGGTTGGAACAAGCCACCCTGCATTTGTCTGTTTACAAACACACATAGTATATATACTGTATATATCCAGTGTGTGGACTCTGTACCACTCTACGGATACTACTACAACACGCTACAACTCGAAACGCACGGCAGGCTTGTACGGCGCGTTCACACGTAGGCAAGGCGGATAGATGGTCTCCGTGCGCCCACACCTACCTCCATCTGGCACAGAGACCCAGCAGGGGGTAAGGCCGGTGGGTAAGCAGGGAGGGGAGGAGAGGGGGGCGTGGGGCACGCTCCATAAGAGCACTTCTTTCAGTTGACATTCCTCAGATTAACCTTTCTGCTACAGTGCATATACAGCAGTGCCGTGCCAAGCCATACCTGCCCATACCTCCATGTCCCTCTGTCCCTCTCTCTCTCTCTCTTTCTCTCCTACCTGTCGGCTGACGTCCGGTGTTGCCAGACTTTGCAAGACTAAGTAAGCAACCAGAGGGTCTGTGACACACAAGCCGAAAAGAAGCGACCGTAGGTCACATCATGTGCACTTTAAACCTATTATGCGTCAAGCTCACAATGGGTCGCATGACACCACTCATTGTAAGCTGTTTTGAAACAAATTTAAGAGAGAAAGAGAGAGAGAGAGAGAAAGAAGCATAAACTTTTTAACAATTCAAAACTGGTTTGTGTGTGTGTGTGTGTGTGTGTGTGTGGGGGGGGGGGGTGCCTGGCACAAATATTTTTTAAATGAGAAAATGTTTGAGAAGCACTGGTTTAAACAAACCTTAAGAATCAACCTGAAAATATGCGAATGCATTTCACACAACAACAAGCCCGAAAAAACGGAAAACGTCTTTACGGAAGAACGAACCGAGCATCGCTTAAAATCACGCATACATGGCAACACTGATGACGTTCACCTCTCTGCCCTGCTCTGTTCAGCCACGTCCACTCCCTTCTCAAAAAGCCTGGCCTCTCCCATAGGTCCACACCTTGAGTTCTGGCACAGTGTCAGCTGTACCTACAGTCCAGAGAGATAGGTATGCCTGGGTGTATGGCTCTCTACAACAGACCCTCTCCGGTAGATGGTGCATTATGGCACCTTCTCCCAAGGCACAATACATTCACCCAATCACACACACTGATGGCAGGGGTTTTCAACCTTTTTGGACCAGGGGGGGCACTATTTATTCAGCATTTGAGCCACGCATTTGAGCCACAGAGGACCACCATTTGACGACATTTTCACCCCACTGACCCCAAAACTAAAGAGGCAAACATACAGTACAGGGGAATCAAAATGACCATTCTTCTACATTCTCTAATTGTGTAGACTTCCTAATTAAGTGATGCTAATTTAGATGATGAATATTTTAACTCTTGAGAGTGTAAACATGAAACCAAATGGACCTGCAAAGGTCCATTTCATTTTTACGCTCTCAAGAATTACATCTGGTTGACCAACTTTTGTCCTGGTTAACCAACTTAGCTGGGGACCAAATGAAACCCTGTCAATGACCACTGGTGGTCCCCGGACCACTGGTTGAAAACCACTGGCGCCCGGGATCAAACTGAGAACATCACGGTACCCATCCAGCCGCTTTACCACCCAAGCAGACACTGTATCCCCGGAGATGCAAAAAAAAAGTTGAGACGCGTGCGCCGCTATCTCTCCACGTCGCTTTACTCTTATCTCCCTTTTCTATATTTACCACTTCAATGTCACTGACATAAGTAGGATGAATTCATTTTAACCCGCCGTTTATCTTTTAAATGGGTCAATAACAGTTTACATGAATGCACAACAGCGATACAATGGAGACACTGAGAGAGCAAGTGATAAAAACTGTTTATACATTCAAATGGGACGTGCCATATTTTTCCAAGTGCCCCCTCGCGCTCGACCTATTGTGCAGTGTCTAGTCACTTGATCTTAGACCCAATAATGTTCTTCCTCTCCTCCCTATCTACACTATGAGTCCCTTAACGTCATTCTACGTTGGATAGGCCAGGCGACATCTTGGCCTCCGACAAACTCAGACACCGTCTTTCCCCCACCACCAAGAACTCTGATAAAAAGAAACGGGCCCATCCGGCATTGACGCAAATTTTTATTACCCGCCACTCAGTTCGTATTTGAATACGCTGAGGGGAGGGGAGAGAGAGAGTCAAGCTTGTGGAGGGCGAGTGAGGGAGAGCAAGCTCGGTGGTGGATGGGGATGAGCAAAAGAGAGAGAGAGAGAACAAGAGTGGGGGCAGTGGGAGGGAAAGAGGAGAGCGAGAGAACGAGATGAGACGGATGAAGGATCTAGGGAGAGGGCGACCACATGGCGAACGGTCGTGTCCTTCGCAGGTGGAAATAGATCTCGTCGAGCTCCTAGCCGAGGAAGAGCCATTCTGCTTCCCTCGCTCTCTCTCTCCCTCTCTGCCACTCTCTGCTGCTGCTGCTGCTGCAGGCAGGCAGGCAGCACCTGCAGAGAGGAGGGCTTTGCTTGCAACATCGCTTACACGTTATCCCCAGGACACACACAGCTGACCCTGGGTCACGGCTTTGTGGGGTAAAGAAGCTGAGCTGAGAGGAGATAACGCTAACACACACACACACACAACCACACACACACACACACATACCGAGTCAATACAGCGTCAGCGGAGCATGGAGGCAGTGTCCCGCGCGGAGGAGCCCTGCCCGTCCCCGAATGACCCGCAAAGCACAGGTAGAAAGAGGAAACACAGTGCAAACAAACCTGATCCTGACACCTCCTCATGGCTCGAAACATTCCTTATCACTAATTCATGCCTGTGGGTGACAAGGCCCGCAGTCTGGTGTACAGCAGCGCAGCACAGCGCCGGGGCCGGCCGGCCGCCTGTGTCCCCTCTCAGTTCCAAGGGGGGGTGGGGTGGTGGTGTGTGAGTGTTGAGGGGGGGGGGGGGAGGGGGTGGACGGGACGGCCCTCCTTCTCTAAGGCTAGGCTGCATGCACACACTGGCCTGTTTTGCAAGTCAAACCGCCACTTACTGCGGAACCCACCGGCCCCACCCAGATCCTCATCTCCTCTAACCTTACCTTTACTAACCCACTGACTCCGCCTCACCACACACACACACACACACACACGCACGCTCACGCTCTAACGTTCGTATGAGTCTAACTACACTTGCAAGGACGTCAGCATTTTAGGATGGCATCGCAGCTTGCATTTTTAAATTGCAGATCTACAAACTCACAATGCGTTGCAGCCCTGACACGTTGCAAGCTTAAATAGTCATTTTCTTGGGGGCGAAACACCAGCACGCAGGCATCATACAAGGGCTCTAACCAAAAAATTCCTCAAAACTCAACGTCTTAAATGCTTAAGCCTGACCTGGATATTTTTCTATAGTAGTACACATATCTCAACACAAAAAGAATTTGAGGACTGGAAAAGTGGTCCTTACATTATAAATTTCTCAAATAATTCTACCTATACTTGTGGGACATTTGGAATTTAGAAGTGTGGTAATGCAAGTACACACACACGTATGTGCATACCACTCACAAAGCAGGGGAAGCTATGTAGATTAGATTTCAGGGATGATTTGAACCATGGGCATGGCATACTGGACCAGCCAGAGCAATGTCTCAACTTTGTTTCAGTCAGGGGCGGATCTAGGCATGGGCATGGGGGGGTAATGCCCCCTAAATGCCTAGTCTGTCCCACCAAACATGATGGCATGCAAAACAATCCAAGATATTTCAAATTAAAGTGCTTATATTTAAAATGATTTGAAACACTACTACTGCTAACTAACTAATTACAGTTGTGGCACCACTAAGCCAAAACCATTTCATCATTGAAAACAGAAAACTCTCTGAGTCAGACCTTTAGCTTTATGCATGCTGTGTGTCTGTTGCAACTTCAACAACTGATGTTATTATTGAAGCTTACTTGCCTAATAAAAGTCCTGCAACCAAAAATGGTATGGGTGCAGCTTCATTGCCCGTGGTGCGAAGCAACATGGGCGATGAAGCCGCCCCCATGCCATTTCTCTTGCCCCCCCCCCCCCCCCCCAATTGGGAAATGTTACATCCGCCCCTAGTTTCAGTGCTGTTCCAAGGCATTTCGGTGCTGTTCCAAGGCATGTCTCACAGTTCACAACTCATCCACAACATGCTGCCGTTAGCTTTTAGACCAGAGTGGTTCCCAACCGTCTCTGGATCAAGGCCCTCTCGGAAAATCTCGGAAGCATTTTGAGGCCCACCCATCTGATCACTTAGCAAGGCAGGCCATTTGGCTGGCGAGGTTTTAAGTGGTCAGATGGTCGGTGCATGAGTTAATTCTAATCATCAATCAATCGATTGTGTTTACCCCCCCCCCCCTTTTCTCCTCCTGGGACCAAATAGTGTCCATGCAAGCATCGTATCTATTTTTACAGAAACTAAACCATTACAACCAGGAAAGCATGCGTGTCATTTAAGATTTGGCACTTTGTGCTACTCCACGAGCTTGTGTACATCTGAACATTTTGTATGCGTCTAGAAAAGTGTGAGAACTACCGGTTTAGAATCAGGCCTCGGGTCGTAATTAACCGCCGATAACTTCAGGTGTGTCTTACAGTAGATAGAGAAGAATGTAAGCAGAGAGATTAATAAATGCTGAGCCGCGGTGGTCGGGGGGGGGGCGGGCAACCTGAGGTCTGGTCTGCTCCGATGCTACATGCAGAGTTGTGTTTATGCTGCTCGTTGGCAGTGCCAGAATTGCCAGTGTCTGGTATCTTAACCTAGGGCTGTCACACTTACGCAATTCTATTTGGCAAATGATTGTCCCTCAATGCATTTGATTTGTATTTTTTTGTTGCCTAGCATTGCAATAACTTCATTTCAATTTCGCTTATAGGGTTTAGGCGATTCATGTAACAATTGAGATTGGCCTAATTAAATCAAACACAGAAACCTTTTGACTCAAGGGGGAGCACCCATGCATACAGTAGTACTAGTTACAACGTAGTTACTGTGCAGTATATGGATCTATTCTAGAGAGAGAAGATACCCAGCAAAAGTGTATTGTTTACGGGTAGTTCGTAGTTTCACATACAGTTTTATTACCACAGCATCACATCTGCACACTTAGCTGACATTAAATGTTGCTATTCTTTGTAAATCAATAAGGGGTGACATCAACGCTTGCAGAGAGAATCACTAAGGGGAGATAAAATTACAAATTAAATAAATTAATATATTTTAATCAAATGCATCCAATCCACAATCCTGCATCACTCAGGGCTCTAACCCTCAACCACACACAAAGCCACAGAACGCACAGTAAAAGCACATGGGCGGTGCTTTTCATCCACTCCGTCCTTGTTTAATGAAAGCAGCTGTGCTCACGTGGATTGCTCCATGCGTGTCCAGAAATACAGCGTGTGTGTGGATACTTTCTTTTTCATTGCGCTAAAACACCAAGAGAAAGTCATGAACTTGTTGAGCTACTTAACCAAGTGACAAACCACATCATAAGGCCTCGCACTGTGCATTAAAGCCTAGATTGCAGAGTTCTAATTGGGATACTTGGCATTCAGCACCACGGAGCAACTGTTTCACTTAATACAGTGTTTTTCAACTTTCTTCATACCAGGGCCCACTATTTATTCTGCATTTTATCCAGGGACCACCCTTTGATGTTGAGGGTAGTCTCTTGGACCCAAAAACTAAGAATTTTCAAGTCTGTGTCCACAATTTAGGAGAGATAACTGGCAAAACATTGGTCAGAATAGCAATTCTTGTAAAAACCTCTGACTTAATACATGTTTTGCTTGCAAAAGTAGCACAGGCGCTGGTTTATGGTCATGGTGGATTTTGTGCATCCTTCACAAGCCTCCTGGAAGAGCTAGAGTTCAAACTGGAGGTCCTTTGGAGTTACTCCATTACCAAGGTGAATGAATGTGAAAGAAGACCATGTAATTAACAAATGAATATTGGAGCAACTGTGCACAGGGCTACCCGATAGTCAAGTGGTTAGGACACGTACCGCAAGAGCTATAATGCCTGACAGCAGCTCCTGGTTCAATTCCCTGCTCGTCGCGCTATTTACTTATATCACTCTTCTGATCCATCTGCATTTCCTTCACCGTTTTCTTTTTGGCTTTTTATTGATAGTTACAATTGAAGACGGACAGGACAGAGGAAAAGAGAGAAGGGAAAGAGACACGCAGCAACAAAGTTCGTCATGAACCAGACTCGAACATGCGACATGCTGTCAGGCAAGAGCCTAATGTGTGACATGCGCCTGGATCTGTCACAATAGAGGGTGTGCACATGGCATCATCACCAAACACGGAAGTTAGCAGGAACACCAAAAACAACTGCTTTCTGGCCATGACAGCCCATACATCCAAAAAGAAAAGTCACATCTGATTGCATTAATTAAACAATGATAAACATTATTTAACTCACTTTGCCTCGCTTAAATAAATCCTGCTCAGTTGCGACTACAAGTTGGTGAAAATTCCAAAGACACAGCACACACAACATTTTTAGTCTTAAGCTTAAGACGGCAGCTGTAGCGCCACCATTTGGTCCACAGCGCCATTTGAGGAATTTTGGCACAGGGTTGAACCTGTATGCCAGTTAATGTTCATACCTAGGGAGGCAGATGTCAAGATTTGAAGAAGATTGTAAAAAGAAAGAAGAATCGGAAAACACAAGAGGGACTGGCTAGCAGTACACCTCTACCTGTTTTTCTCTGCTGGTTGTTTCTGAAAGTTAAACAACCTTCCGTATTCTGTAAGCTCATCTGTTTTTGTTTTTACTTTCACTGCACTGCTTTCACGTAGTGTTACTACAGTTATTACTGCGGTTACTTTGTAGAAAATGTCTGTCATGCAAAGCATGTGATCTATTCATAGAAGTAATTTCTCATGGATAATAACTATTTGCATGCAGGCTGAGAGCAATATAGGACATTGTCCAGCCGTGACACACTGTACAAGGACACAATATTGAACAACATGTCTATATTGTATAAATAAACTCTTACCAAATAATTACCAAATAATAGTTTCAGAAAATACGTTTTTCTTTCCGTATGGCTCAATAAACATCTTGACAGTCAGAATCTTTTTTTTGAACGGTACGTGTGTTTGTTGTTATAGTACTGTTGTGCTGTAACTTTAATTCAAAGTCAGCATTTAGAATAGGTGAAAATGATCATTCCTCTCCTATAATACAATTCGTCTAATGCCTTTCATTTCATTTTTCACCTTTTCTCGGCCATCTAACTGTACTTCTTCTGGGCTGGTGATTATCAGAGATGGGGAATCACTAGGCGAGGGTTCAAGGTCGAGGCAAGAGGATATTACAAGATAATCAGAATCAGTAGAGGGCCCGTTCCAAGGGAAGGGGGGATTTTAACACAAGGGTTTTCGAGCCAAGTGACTCACCGTTACCAGTGTTGGAAGGAAGCGCGACTAGGTGGTATTGGGAGCATGGCAGGAAAAGGGCGAGTGTGTGATTAAAAAAAAAAAAAAACTTGAGTTGAAATGGGCCGGTCTAGGCTGGGCCGTTTCACTAGAAACCTAACCAGGAAACTCTGCCAAAACACCAAGAGACAATGACGGCGGGAGAAAGGTGGAGGTTTATGTGGAATGTAAAACAAACTCAGCCATAGGCTTGTGCATAACCCCCTGGGTGTACGCCACTGACAGCCTGGTAATCTAGGTCTGATGTCAATGATAAACTCTTTTAACCTCTCCCTCACTCACCCAATGTGACCCTCATCAACAAGGGAAAACCTAACCACCAGGTAGGGGGTCAATAAAAGTTTAGTATGAGGAAGCAGAGTTTTTCTTTTTTTTTATGAAGTCATTAAGGGCCAAGATCCTTTCCTTTTGGCAAGGTAAGCAAATGTGTTGCCATTATAACAAGGTTTTCTACAATATGAGTGTCTACCTTTACGGTAATGCCTTTAACATCAAACTTTTCTTCAACTACAAACAGTGCTATTAATACATGCAATACATCTGCTGCGCTTCCGTTTTGTTTTTCAATCAGAACTTCAAGACCTCTCTATTCCGCTGGCATGCTAGCAATCATTTCATCAGAATGTGTCACTCACATTTGCCAAATTCTGCATTTCTCAATTTGGAATTAAAGAGCTTTTTTTTTTTTTTTACTTCACTCGGAGGCGGAGCCAGATTGGAACATGTTTTGACATAGCAAGTCACCAGAGCAGTACAAACCACACAACCACATCACATTCTGACATTCGTTACGGCACAGTGTAACGTGCTCTAGCGCTGTCGTGCTGTCAACCAGGAAGTGTGTCCAACACGTGGCTTCAAAGACAGCGCACAACACATCCCCGGAGCTGCCAAAGTGGAGAGAGAGAGAGAAAGCCCATGCAGGCCGGTCAGTTGGTCAGTCCAATGTGTCCGAGCGAGTTGCACCATTCTGTGCATGCACAGCTCCAATGGAGAGAGAGAGAGCACTTCCTGTGTGTCTGTGGCAGGCGTGTAACAGAACCCGCTCTGTTATCAGATGACCAGCTCTCTCTTTCTCTCTCCTCCTCTACCCCCTCTCCCTATCTCTCCCTCTGTGCCCACATCTGACCCTCCTCTCTCCCTCTCTCTCGCGCTGTCCATCTCATCATTCTCCATCTTTCTGTCTCAGACGCTGCACAGTGCCCACTACATCACCCACTTCCCCTTTCCCCCGTGCTGAGAAGGCAAAACTCAGACCGACCCCACCCACTCACCCACCCACCCAGCCTCCCACCCCCTGCTAATTCTCCTTCCCTTTCTGCACGACTGTAAACGGACCATCTTCGCTCCTTCCTCCTCGCCATTCCGACCACTAAATCAACAGACCAGCAAAAAAAGAAGAAAGTATGGATAAGAAAATAAGGGAAGGGGTCATTTGCATCTTCACTTGTATATTGATAGTTTCCACATAACCAAAAAGTACAGCCTGGCCTCTCGAGGCACAAATTCTACTGAAGGTCAAAGTGTTATTGCTCAAAGCTGACAACAGGCTGCAGATAAACCCCTTGAGCTCCTCTTTAAAATGTCTCCAGGGGGTGGGGCAGTGGTCTGGCACCGGCAGTACAAAAATGTGCAGTGTATAATATACCAGCCCAACATACAGTAGCACAACAACACAGCACCGACTCCTGCATTGCTATACAAATGTGGAAGTGTAGAAAGTCAAGTTTAACTCAACCTCCGCCCAGACAAACATCCCTGTGCTCTGACTGTGTATCCCGGCCTCTCTCTCCCACTCGCTCTCTCTAATTTGATCAGGTTGTGTTGGCCTCTCCATAATAAACGTCCCAGAACAGAACAAGCCCCCTCACTCCCCCCCAAACTCCAGCTAAACAACATGAAAACAACAGAGGGGTCTGTCTGTCCGTCTAACCAGGGCCGAGAGCTGTGGTATACAGAGCAGCTGACCAGGGGAGCAAAGCTAAAGTGGCAAGGGAAGCTCCATTCTCTTGTGTTATGAGCCTGGTCAGATAAACAGGTACGGTATAGGCTTAGTAGAGATAAAATGTTTTAACGCACCAAAAAAACATGCTGGTTTTGAGGGCAAAACGACACGAGACAATGTAGAATCGGTTTGAGAAAATAGCACGGTTTCACAGAATCACTTCCAGTTTATAGATCATAACACGCAATCTTTCGACCACATACACAAAACTTTGGACAAATATAGTGCTGCGTTAAAAAAACAAAGTGTATCGCATAATAGCGACCGTTTTGACCCAAAATGAAGCCTTGAGCCGCCACAGCAAACCTCACGCAACCTGTCTTCACAGTCAGTCTGAACCTGCTAGTTTCAGGGCTATAGTGGCGCAGGCACAAACATACAGGAATATCAAACTGTATTCAGCCTCACCGCCAAATTGATGGGTGGTGTCTTGGACCTGCCCACAGCCACTGAAGTCCCCTGCAATTCCCCTGGAGTCTATTGTTGGCAACACACACACACACACACACACACACACACACACACACACACACACACACACACACACACACACACACACACACACACACACACACACACACACACACACACACACACACACACACACACACACACACACACACACACACACACACACACACACACACACACACACACACACACACACACACACACACACGGCGTCCTAGTTTAACCTCTTGCTGGAATTTACTTGAACTAAAAGTATAGAGTTACTTGTGTTCTGCAGTGGTATTCAGGAAGCGGCACATCGAGGGCACAGCATCGACGTGAACATTAAACGTTTTCGGTGTGACATCGGACAGAATGAGAAATGTCAGTCACTCCGGCTATGCGCTTGCCTCCTGACAACGAGGATTCCAAACACTTTCCCAGCGCCTGGGCGTCTTCCTCTTCATTTTGATCTCTCTCAAAGTGCTCCCTGCTGCTCGTACCCTCTTTGTGCCCGCACACTTAAGAAACGGGTTCAGCAAGTATGGGATGCCAAAAAAATATGCATCTGTGTATCAGGCAATGCAGGCAGGGTTCCTGTAAAGTCTTCAAACGAACCACAAGAGAGTAGTGCTGTACAGTCTAGATTAGAATCTGCTTTAATAGACGCCGTGCGCCTGCTGTGCGTATGAATGCGTATGTATGCATGTGCGGGGGGGGGGCCTAGTACAGTTTTCGGCTGAAGAGAGAAACTTGAAATCCATAAATAAATACTGAAGTGCCAAAGGATATTGACCTAAGTTTCCAGGACCTTAAGGTTTTAAGTTATGGCAGCATTACACAAATAACTAGGTACATTTTCCACATGAGCTTCCACATTTCCTTCCCTCCCGTGAGAGCGGCAGTTTTTAACTTGCACACCTTTTCCATGTAAACGAATGTGACATAACGCGCCTCCACTACGCCAGCTCTCAACACAGCCCACTCTGCTGCCGTCTGTCAAATAGCCGATGCCGTGTCCGTTCATATATCGATCTCGCAATACAGTGTGGCCTCAGATGAATTACCCAGGGGCCCTGAGGAGGAAAACAGTAAACGGTGTGCATCTTTTTTCCATCCGGTTTTCCTAAAACATCATGACATTGTGCCCATACACCGTACCATGAAAGCACTGTATGAAAACAGCCCGGCAAGGAAATGTTCAAAAAGCTTGCCTGTGGGAATACAAACTTTGACACAATGCGCGTCCTCTTGAGCTGTGTTCTGTGCAGTACCTTAGTCTCAGCACTGACCTCCTTTATCTGCAAGTGGGTCAAGAACTCTGAACTCTATCAACCTCCATCTCCCTCTTGTTTCACAAACATGCACAGTTCCACATACACACTACGGCACTCTTATTTCTTCTGTCAATCTGCCTTCTCATCTGTCATTTTCTCTTTCACATTAAGATAAAACAGATCAACTGTGTATATAAATATATTTGGAGTGCTTACCAGCTAGGCAGAAATATTTCCCGGGCCCCGTCTGCCTCTCCTGCCTGCCTGCCGGCCTGCTGTCCTGCCTCCGTCTCTGGGCAGGGCTGGAGCTTTACCAGACAGGAAACTTGCTAGTGGCCCTGGTCGTACAGGCAAGCCCTTGCCTGATCCCACACAAGCAGACACCTACCAGCTCCCCCCCTCTATTTTCAGCCCACAACTCAGGCTCTGCTTGCCTTCCTCCTATTGGCCTGACAGCTGCTCACTCACCACACCTCCTTGCTGGGATAGGCTAGCGGCTGTTCCCTTTCCTGTATGGCCAAGGGCAAGGCACTCTGGGATGTTGAGTCCTTAAATCATATGTGACCCGGTACACAGTCCCTGCTGTGAACTACGTGTCCCAGCTTTCTCTGCCCTCACCACCCCCACTATCTCCAAGCTTGTTCTAACGTAAGCACTCCGGGCTGAATTATACACTACAGTATGTTGCTAGCAGGCTGCCAGGTATTAAAAGTACAGACCAGCCATCAAACAAGGCTGTGCTTCGTATAAGAAAAAGCTTTCGTTCAGCTCTTTTGGGAAAACAACAAACACATGATACTGTCACACAGTAACACCTCTATAGACACATCTCGGAGACACTTCCAAGACTCCTGACCTAAATTAACACTTATTTTCATTCTGTAAAATGTCAAAACACCCAAAACAAATCCAGCACACACAGCACACAATTTGCATCCCACTCCAATTGGAGGACGGGAATGACACTGTCCTGAAAAGTTGTTGTCGCCTGTCCCTTGTCCAATACGAATTATTTCTGGTTCCTTCTTCCTCTTGTCCACTGCCCCCCACCGCCCCCACCACCATCACCACCACCCTCTCTCCAGAGAGCCCCCATCCCCCTCCTCCTCTAAGTGCTTCCACCTGCCTGAAAAGTTAATGCCTTGAATACATCCAATAAACTTTATCGCAGGAATTCCCAGAGGTGAAAAAGCAGTCCGGAGTAAGTACTTTAGGCGGATAAGGGGGGGAAAAAGGGAACCTTGACTAGTGACTACTGCTGCGACCCACCTCTCCTCCCATGCCAGCCCCCCCTGCTCTCTCTCTCTCCTTTCTGCCCCCCTCCCTCATTCCTTTCTCTCCTCTCCTCCTAAGCCTTGTCTCTCTAGTCGACAGGCCCAGGGCAGACAGCAGGGGGGTAAGCAGGGGGGTGTCTTTAGCTCACCTGCGATGGCCGTGGTGGTGCTTGTTGTGGTTAGCTCAGCCCTCTCCTCTCCTCCTCTCCGGAGCTCTCTCTCTCTCCCTCTTAACTGTCGTGCAGCTCAAAGCCCCGTATGCGCTAAACCAAGCAGCAGCAGATCAACTCAATTCCCTTCCTGGTTTCTGGAGGGCAAAGAGGTCCCTCCCTTTCTCTCTCTCTCTCTCTCACACTCCCTCACTCTCTCCCCCTCTCTCTTAAAGAAACAGCATTCGTCCCTCTGTTTCCTATTCCTCTTGCTCTGAGGAGCGAGAAATAAAGTGTTTCTTTGCAGTTGCTGAAGCGGAGGCAGTTGTAGAAGTAACACATTAAAAAAGGAAACGTATTAAGAAAAATCAGAGGACGGCATCGTCATTAAACCTCGGCTCTTAGGTTTTCCAAAAAAACCTGAGAGAGTCTTCTCTGCACTCCCATTGAATGGCACGCGGGGGTGAAATAAAAGTTAGCACTCTCTTCCTCATCTATCACTCCTATTTTCTTTCTGTGAGCAGAGTCGCACCCACCCATCCTACTGCCTGAGGTCATGATGTCCCACCCCAAAAAACAAGCCTTGGCACATTCCAGCACATACAGTAGGGGCTGCCAACAACCCCCTCAACACACTGGCTCAGCCTCATCTCAACACAATATACCTGCCAAGCCGCTACAGGTGAGACATCAGGAAATGGCATTACCAGGTACGAAAAGCAGGCCTTTGCGATCCACCACGAGGGATGACAGCGTCACTTCTTTTCACGGCTCAAGTGCCTGATGTCTCGATCTCGGATGTTGTGCAATTGCCAACCACCCGCCTGCCTGCACAACCCCTGACTCAGTCGTTGCCAGTGTTTGTACTGCGTTTGAGGGGCGGTGGAGGATGTAGCAACAATTACTGTGCACACATACCTCACACGGGCAGAGCTGGTGCAGCACACCTGACAATGAACTTGGAAATTGCATGGATATGCGTGGATGAATGGCATACCTTATTCAAGGCTGTAACCCTCCTCACTGCTGGTTGGAAGAGTTGCCTGTTTGCCTCCAGTCTCACAGGAAGTTACAGAGTCCCACATGACAGCATGGCATTCTGGCTTGACGCTGGCACTGCGGAGATCACTATGCCAGGGACTCTAGAGGCTGATTAGGCTGGGAGAGAGGCAGTTTCACACACCCTACCTAGAGGGCACTGTCAAACACCACAACAGGTGACACTAATATAGTATGGTGTGTGTGTGTGTGTATATATATATATATATATATATATATATATATATATATATATATATATATATATATATATATATATATATATATATATATATATATATATATATATATATATATAGTGTGTGTGTGTGTGTGTGTGTGTGTGTGTGTGTGTGTGTGTGTGTGTGTGTGTGTGTGTGTGTCGGATATAAGACGACCCTGGCTGCTTAAATGACGACCCCCATATAGTCACCAAATATAAGAAACATTTTTTTTACCATATTTCCATTTGAAAAAAATAATAATAATATAACAAAACACTGTCTTGTATTCAATCGGGTAGGCACACACACACACAAATATATATATATATACATACATACATACATACATACATACATACATACATACATACATACATACATACATACATACATACATACATACATACATACATACATACATACATACATACATACACACACACACACACACACACACACACACACACACACACACACACACACACACACACACACACACACACACACACACACACACACACACACACACACACACACACACACACACACACACACACACACCGTGCATAGTAGGTATAGCACTAAATAATTAGGACGTTAAAAGTTATTGCAAGTCTTGCAATAATGAAAATTAAAAAGTATTTAAAAAAATGTTTAAAATAGGAGGGAAAAAAGGGAAAAAGCAATAACTAAAATTGCTTATTTTCAGCCCCGGTTGGATGATGTCAGCCATTTTTATGACAATGTCGTCGTCCAATATAAACCCACCCGTCCCAGAGTCCCAGACAACCCCACATCAGCTCTGTTTGTGTCATTTGTGTCTGCCCGATGGTTTCAATTAAAAACCTAGACAAAAGGAGAGGGACGTGGGGAAATCTAATTTGAACCGCTGTTTACAGTACTATTGGGCCTTCCTTTTTTTAAAAAAAAATACATTATAGTTTAAAATTGTGTATTTTGCAGGTGCTTTGAAGTTTGAACGCAACAACAACAGACGAAGCCGAGCCCATGTTCCGCACCTGCTGCCTGCAACTGACATGTTTCGAATACGATCCGCAAAGAAAAGTGGCAAACACTAGCCATAATATATAACTTCCACGGGAGGGTGTTTACGTGGATTACGTTGTACTCCCGTGGAGTTATAAAGAGAAGCTGCCAATTCGTCTTGGGGGGATCGCTCTAATCAAATCAACGCTACATATATGCACGGACACACGAACAAAGCAGCTTACCGGAATGTGCCGACGCTTTTCTTTATATCCGGAGCAGTTTCCAGCCCCGGAGAGCTATGTATGAAAATAAATCAGTGTTTTAATAAATCCATTTCTGTCCGAGCCCCTACCCCTCCCCCTCGTGTTACTCGACTTCTTCTCTGTCCCCAAAATGAGCGCATCATGGGCGCAACTGCGCTACAGCGACCCCCGGCCACCCATTGTGGCCGGAGGGTGAACTGCACCTTGAAAAAATACAGGTTAAATAGCCTACATTAAATCTTTTTTTCCACTTGTTTTCATGCAAATGACTGGGAAATAATCACTCCTTTGTTTGCGCAGTGCATTTTGAGAAGAGAGACGGAGACGGGAGAGGACTCAGAGGATTGAGCAAAAAAAAAAAAAAAAAAGAGCCAGACCAAAACCAGATATTAAAGGTTTCAGTCAAAGTACTGTATTATTTTTATTTTTGTTATAGACCAGGGGTTTTCAACAGGTGGTCCGGGGACCACCAGTGGTCCTTGAGAGGGTTCCGGGTGGTCCCCAGGATAAATGATGGAAAGTTGGTTGACCAGATGTAACTCTTGAGAGTGTAAACATGAAACCAAATGGACCCTTGCGGGTCCATTTGGTTTCATTTTTACACTCCCAAGAGTTAAAATATTCATCATCTGAATTAGCACCACTTAATTGTGGACAAAAAGAATTCTTTAATTTTAGGTCTTTGGTGTGAAAATGTAATCACATGGTGGTCCGTGGCTCAAATGATAAATAAATGGTGGTCCCTGGAGTCAAAAAGGTTGAAAACCCCTGTTATAGACGATTTTAAGGTTTTATACATTTTGGTTAGGTGAAAAGACAAACTCCAGTGTCTACAAGGTAAAACAAACCCACAAGGTTTTCCCAGATAGCAAAATGCATTGATTCAAAGTTGAATTTTGGTTAGATAACCAGAATTCAACGTTGAATCAATTAATTTTGCTATCTGGGTTCTGTCCTAGAGTTTGTTTATATTATAATTCTTTATTCTGATTCTTGCACTTTTCTTTAATTCTGTCTAGATTATTAATTGTATATGATTGTCTGTATTATTGAAATTTATCCCAATTCAACCTTTTAATCAGTTTTACTATATTTTCTGCTTTGATTCTGTGTTAACTTGAGTCATGTCAGTTTGTTTTCAGTTATTAATTTTATATTTTTTCCTCTTTGTTTTTTACAGCACATTAATTCTGCTGTAGCCTTTGGAGCCCTTTACAAAGCCTATCTCGCAGCCCATACAGAGACATTGTGTCTGTGTGCTGTAAAAAAATAATAATAAAAAAATTAACAACTGAAAACAAACTGACATGATTCAAGTTAACACAGAATCAAAGCAGAAAATGTAGTAAACCTGATAAAAGATAAATTGAGTCTAAGATATGCTATATTACCATAATGGTAATGATTTCAATAATACAGACAATCATTTACAAATAATAATCTAGACAGAATTAAAGAAAAGTGCAAGAATCAAAATAAAGATTTATAATATAAACAAACTCTAGGAAAGAAAACGTTGTGGTTTTTTTTTTTTACCTTGTAGACACTGGAGTTTGTATTTTCACCTAACCAAAAAGTATAAAACCCTAAAATCGTCTGATGGATAAAGAAAAAGGTTTAAATAGTTAATACTAAAAAACTTTTTTTTATCTGATTTTCTGTTTCTCTCTCTTTTTTTGCTCACTGCTCTCCCGTCTCTGTCTCTGTCTTCACCAATAGCACTGCGCAAACAAACGAAGGAGTGATTCTTTCCCAGGAAGCATCACTTCTGTCATTTGCATGAAAACAAATGGAAAAGTACTGGAAGAGTACTGTATTTAACCTGTATTTTTTCAAGGTGCAGTTCACCCTCCGGCCACAATGGGTGGCCGGGGGTCGCTGTAGCGCAGTTGCGCCCATGATGCGCTCATTTTGGGGACAGAGAAGAAGTCGAGTAACACGAGGGGGAGGGGTAGGGGCTCGGACAGAAATGGATTTATTAAAACACTGATTTATTTTCATACATAGCTCTCCGGGGCTGGAAACTGCTCCGGATATAAAGAAAAGCGTCGGCACATTCCGGTAAGCTGCTTTGTTCGTGTGTCCGTGCATATATGTAGCGTTGATTTGATTAGAGCGATCCCCCCAAGACGAATTGGCAGCTTCTCTTTATAACTCCACGGGAGTACAACGTAATCCACGTAAACACCCTCCCGTGGAAGTTATATATTATGGCTAAGAAAAGTGGCAAACACCACCCGGTCATTCTGGTCATTTTACAGGACGCCTCAGAAGTTCAATCTGGGTGTAGAATAGATACGATTACTCACAGAGAGAGAGAGAAGCTAAAAGTGGTCTCGTGTCAGAATCAACGTTAAACGTGGCCAAAAGTTGGTTCCTTCCAAACTGTTCACAGGAGCTGTACTCTGGCTCACCCTATTTTATTACTCTATGGGCTCACCTGTGTAGAAAAGGCCACCGAGCCATCCGGATGAGTGAGCACTGGGCAGTGGCACCTACTGGTACACATCAATGGCCACATAGAGCAGTGGTCTTCAACCTTTTTGATACCACTATTTATTCAGCATTTGAGCCACGGACCACCATTTGACGACATGTTAGCCCCACAATTTGCCACAAACCCCCACACCTAAAGATTTATTTTGCTTTTGTCCACAATTCCAGACTGGATTTCGGAAACAAAATCAGGCAAACATAGGCCTAAAGATCAAAATGACAAGATGATAATCTCTCTAGTTCTAGTTGTGCTGACTTGGACTAATTCTAACTCTTTTTACGCCCTCAAAGAGTTATATCTGGTTAACCAAATGTATATCATTTAGCCCGAGGACCACCTGGCTGGAACCCTCTCAATGACCACTGGTGGTCCCCGAACCACTGGTTAAAAAACACTGACATAGCTAGCATCGGTGGCTAAGTTGTTTTCTCCTCTCTTTGAATTAAGATAATACATTGAGCGCTACCTCGGAGGCCATAAATAAACTCAAAAATGCAAATTTTGAAAATGCTACATCATTTGTTGTACTAGCATCAACTAGAAGTAGTGATAGGTTTAGTAGCGTTTGTCTATGTATTTGGCTTGTCACTGTAATTCTGGCTGTAGCAGGGGGTCAGGGGCGGATTGGCCATCTGGACGTACAGGGAGTTTTCCCGGTGGCCTGCGCCACCTAGTGGCCTGGACAGTTTTTACTCTGGTTAACCAGCTGCGCCCCCCCAGGGTGGACTGGCAAAGGCAAAATTGTCCCGGTGGGAAAATATGTGCCAATCCGCCCCTGCAGGGGGTGGAAGCCTAAGACCCTCGTGGACAATAAAGTTTACATTGACCGTAGAGTTCAGGTACATCTCTCTACTGTACTTCAAGGCATTATGGCTATAATATGGCTATTACATTTGTATGTCACTCACCAACATTGCAGCTGTATCGAAAGGTTGAATTATCCACTTTCTATCTGCAAAGGATTTGTTTGATAAAAATACACCATAGACATGTTATGAGCTACTTTTGGTCAAATTCTCTGCATGTGATTATTTTTTTTAACTGTAGGCCTACTGGAGTTTGGAAGAACTGATCCTTAGTCACTGAACGGCCCTGTGTACCACCTGTTTAGAATTTGCACATAATGCAGGAGGCACCTGACAAGCCCAACCCGTTATTACAAACGAGTGCCTCCCAAGCCCAGCACTTTTCTTTAATTAATTATTTATTTACAGTAATTTCAATAGGGTATAGGCCTACATTTTAACCATATATTGGGCAATGAACATAATTAACACAAGTCGACTAAATTCACCTGCAAACACAAGTCTTTGCGTTTGAGTGTGCAGAAGGTCCTGTCATCTCTGATTTGTTGCCAGATTTGCAGCAGAGAAACAAGCGACGATGTGTAGGCTACAACGTATCAAGCACAAATGAATATAACTGATCTATTCTACAAGCTCACACAGCAACACACTGTGATGTTGTGCATCTGTAATTAGAAACCACATTGAATAAACTGAAATATTTTGAATAAAGAAGGCACAAAATATTTTCAGATGGATGAGGATGCACCATGTCAATCTGGGGTTCCTTGATGTGAAAAAATGCGGGATACACAACATTAAGCAGCAAGCTCAAATAAGTTCTACATGTACACTTGAAACAAGCCCCAAAAACATCAAGCAGCAAATATTTGCAAGTGACTTTACAGAATAAAACGAGTCAAATGTTGCATACACAGTAATAAGTAGACATGGCAACACTGCATAACTGCCCAGAAGGTAAGCACACACACAAGCAGCCCCAGTGCCTTGGCGGGAAAAAATGTGGATAGATTAAGAAATTTGAACTTATGTGTGCTTATATGGGAGTCGCTTTCTCAAATGAAAAAACGTTAAGGTACATTCACAAATAAGTTTTTATTTTGATCATTTTTATACATTATAACCATTATCAGACACATTTTATATTATAATAAAAGAACTCTTCTCCCATGTAATTTACATAAATCAAAATGTGTATATTAAGACTGCAAAATAGTACTCCTGTACCTTTTTTAAATAGCTTTGTACATTGAGGTGGCAGTGCATTCACTTTGAGGATGAATGCAAAGTCTATTGGGAATATAAGGAAAGTCAGCCAGAAGCAGAGGATACAGGAGCAGACTGCAGGCTAGCAAGTTAACATCACCACCACCATACCCCAAAAACCAGACTTGAGTCAAAATGGTCATTAAAATCCTTTTTAACTGCTTGAAGCATTTGCTTTTGCCTGTCTGGAGTGGTACTTGAGGTTGGCTTGCACTTTTATCACAACAGAGTTGGTTAAATAACAGGGAAAAAAGTAACAGAGAAAAAAAAGCTTCCAATGGCATTCTCCACCAGGAAAACCAGGCGCTGGACTGTGTAGAGAGAGAGAGAGAGAGAGAAAGAGAGAGAGACAGAGAGAGGAGAGAGCTTGGAGCGCATGTCACATACTCAAACATAGCAGTACAGTGGAAACATGACCACATACACTTTGGGGCAATTCTTCAAGTACAGACCAACAACAAAGCAGAAAAACCTTAGTAGTCAACATGATTGAAATTACATTGATGTAACAGAGATTCAGGCATTTGATAACACCAGCTAACCATCATCCCCATCATGATCTTGGGAAACAAAATACCCATACATTAGAAAGATAGTAAATCATGCTATATTGTCCAAATAGTACATTTTGATCATTGCATCCTCATGGTCATCAGAAGAACATATTGGCATATTTTAGGGCCCCGAAAGTGTAGAATGACTTCCCCTACATGAAACGTGTCACACAAACATTGAAGGTCAATTTAGTTATTGTGAGGAAGTAATGTCAATACAATCTGAGTAATTACCCGGGGAAATGAGGTGCCGACATTCAAAGTACACAGGTAGTGTTTGTGAATGGGCATACAAAATAAATGCATCAGGCATTACATCCAAAACCCTAGTAGTCATGAGTACCCTCTTTGGTTTTTCCCTCACCGTTAACAAAGTACAGTTAAGTGATTTTTAGCACGATTTCTCTTATTTACCAAGAAGAAACAAAAAAAAGACAATTCGATCCATTTGTCCTGTACTCCTAATCAATTATACCACGGCAGGTAATCGCAAAAAACCCAGTTGATAATATCAATAACAAAAAATAAAAATGAAAGGATTTCTGTTGAAAACATTGCATAATCAAAACATCAACATAACCGTCATTAAAAACCTTTTTTTTAATTTGTCAGCAGAGAGAGAGAGAAAGAATATCTTTAGACTCCGCGTCTCCATTTCACCTCGACAACTCTCTACCGCAGCAAACTATTAAAATACATCCCCGCCAGCCATCAGCCGTTGCCATAGAAAAGATTAATACAGAATATTCAACAATACAAAAGTGGTGCTGTGCGATCAATACAAATTCATCAACCGACACTCTGGCAGCCCTTCAGTGCCTCATGCCTCCCCCCTTAAAGAAATGTGTGGCAAACTGAGCCAAAGTTAACTCAGACACTGGTGGTGGTGGTGAATCTGTGGTCTTACAGTATAGTGACTCAATGGGCCCTGCTGCTGGTGAAGAAAACACGAGGAGACCAAAACAGGTTTTTTGGTTTCTTTGTTTTTCAACCAAAGAATAAGACAAACAGGGTGAGAAACATGTGTGATGACGACATGTGTATATGTATGCGTGTGTAATGTGTATATGTGTGCGTGTATGTGTGTGTTTGTAAGCATCTACTGTATTTTAAGACCTAGAGGTCTGAGTGAGGGCAGTGGGGCTCGTTCCAGGTCTGTTCAGTCAGTGCCACGCGTGGGAGTACTGGGCTGGTTGAGGCCCATGGTTCTACACAGCCAGCCGGCAAAATCCACCCCTTCCACCTCGGATCGCTTGATGAACGTGTGACTCTGAGAGGGGGGAAAAGAAAGGAAAAAAAGATGACAGATTTTAGTTCAAGCTTTGAACCAAAACATCAGACAAATGTAAATCGATGCATGCATTTTAATGACTGTCCAATGCCAATCTGGATAGTTTAGCAACTGTTGCTATGCAGTTCAAGCTGTCCTCTATTAACATGCGTATTGGACAAGGACGGATTGGGGAGGGACTTAGTGAAGGGCTCATTGGGGCATCCAGTAAAGTTGTGGACTCACCATCAACATCTTGAGATCTGCCCTCTCTGCTGGGTTCTTAATCAGACTGCAAACACAAACAGACAACAATGAGAAAAAAAACACAATTCCTTTGTATTTCAGTGTAAGAAACTTATAGAGCTATTGCAACTTTATGGCACTACTACAACACATTATATTTTTGTACCGTTGTTTTATCCTGAGTCTAATTTACAATTTAAGTTTGATTTTCAAGCCAACATCAATTCCTCAGGTATTTTAGGCGAATGGCACCATCATGCACCATAGTAGAAATAGTTTGACAAGGCCATGTTGATGCTCACCATTTCGTAACAAATTCCTGGAAGTCGGAGGTGAAGACACCATGTGGCAGCTTAGGAGGAGGCTGAGGAGGAGGAAGCAGGAATCAAATAACATCACCAACAGAAACCAGAACAGAGAGAGAACAAATGTGTGTATGTGTGTGTGTGTGTGTGTGTGTGTGTGCTTCAAGAGGGGAGAGAGAGAAAGAAGAAAGGGAGAAGAGGTGGGGTGAGCTATGAGTCTGTATGAGGAAAGAAAGAATGTAAGAGAATAAGCTGTGCAGTCAGCAGTTCCTCTGACCTCATTCACGATGTAGTCCAGAAGCTCGAATATAGCCATGGCAGGTCGGCTGTCCATCCCTGTCCAAAGGTAAGTTTCATAACAGAAAGGTACAATAAGCAACTAATCAATATACAACCAAGATGTGCTAGCTATTAAAGAGTAACATCAATGTTAGTTTGTCCAAGCAGTGTCTGCATGTGTACGAGTCAAAGAACCATTATGCTTTAGAAATGTTCATAGAAATATTTTTAAAATTGCATTAACCGCCTATATGGGTACACATGCATATGTGCATTTCTTTATCCCTACCACTTGCGGGTCGGCCTGGGGGTCTGGGCCTCTGCATGTTGGTGTGAGGTTCCCCCTCTGCCCCATCTATGATGGGCCGTCCGAAGATGGCTTCCAGCTCCTTAGCATCAGGCGGGGGGATGGGAAAGCGGCCGATAGCCAGCTCCACCAGAGACAGACCCATGCTCCACACGTCCGACTGCACCGAGTAGTGAGTGCCCTGCAGTCTCTCCGGCTGTTGAGGAACACACAACTACGTCAGAGAGAGCACGGAGAGCCTCCGCGTGCCAAGTCGACAGGCAGGACAAGAGAGGAATGGGCAGAGATGGCTGGTTAAGGGGAAGGCAATGTGTGGGGGTGTGTGGAGTGGGTACGGCAAGGACAAGGTGTGGAAGGGGGCAAAAGGACAGAGGATAGTAGGAGTTGGCAGGAAATGAAGGAGGCCTTTGTTCTATTCAGACTATGAAGGAGTAAGGATGGCTGTGGGTGTTGGGGCTTATGACAGGGAAAGGCAAAGGGCCATCTACCTTTCAGTGAGAATGAACAAGCAGCAATATTCTGGGCACTGCAGCCTCCAGGTATATTAAAAGGAGACTAGGTGGGAGAAAGGGAGGGAGAGAGAGAGAAAGGGAGGGAGAGACAAGGGAGAGAGAGCACAGTTGGCAGTGCCTGCTTCAGTGCCAAACAGCCCTTTCCTGGGCACGGCCCTATGCTCTTGGCAGGGACATGAGGGCGGGCCAGAGGAAGGGAGCTGAGAGAAGGAGAGAGAGGGAGGGGTCAGTGAAATAGGGAGATGGGAGAAAAGAGGAGGATGGAAAAAGTGGGGAGAGGGCCAGAGAGAGAAAAAAAAGAAGGTGGTGTGGAGGGGGCGCAAAGCTGACTCACCGACATGTAGGAGCGCGTTCCAACGAAGGAGTTGGCCATAGAATCGATGAGCTGGCCGCTCACGCCAAAGTCGCACAGCTTGATTTCCCCGCGAGAGTTGACCAGGATATTGGAGGGCTTGACGTCTGCGTGGTGAGGAGGGTGGGCGGACACACACACACACACGCACACACACACACACACACGCACGCACGCACGCACGCACGCACGCACGCACGCACGCACGCAGGAGACAGGTGCACAAAGGTGAACTCCCTGCTCAGCACCCAGAGAAGCAGCACATGCCGCATCTTCATACGGCACTTCCTCTACCCCCTTTCTGTCTCCCGCACCAAAACAACCAACCGCTGATGAATAGGCTTATAGCAAAAGCTGTGGACACTAGCAAGAAAATATGTCACTGCTAATGGGATTCTGTACAATAAATTACCAGGACTGACCACAACATAAATAAGAGCACTGCCTGGTTTGTTAGTGTTAAGAGCCTGGGCACTCTGAAGGATGGAGAATAAGTCCTGTATATGACCAAATCTTTCTCGCCGTGGAGAACCGCTTCAGAGACAAATATTTAGACCAGGATTCCGAAGTCTGCCTGTGAACGAAAAAAGGCCACCGCGGGTGATGGCAGACTCAGGCCAAGCCGCTTCGTCCTCTGGGGTTCTCTTAGGCAAGGCAGTAAGAAAATAACTAGTGCCGAGCCCCCGTCACAAACAAACCCAGCCCTCCTCACTACTGGCCCTCAGTAGCACTGTGGAAAAAACATCCTGCAAGAAAAAATAAAAATAACGGGGTAGGACTGAGCCCTGCAATCCATCCTCTGTGGTGTGTGACCCGCCCCCCCGCACCACCACCACCACCACCCAAGGACAAACAAGGAGCGACTCTGAGAAAGAGGTGGCATGAAAGAGCGGGAGAGCGACAGAGGGAGAGGGAGACAGAGGGAGGGGTCGACAGGGCGCGGCTGCTGTATAATCACATCCGAGAGGCTGTAATTACCGCCTGGGCTCAGAGACAACTCTGTCCTTACTAAGACCTGCCACTACTCAACTACAGTACCACCGACCCTATGCTGCGGGGAAGCTAGGCTCGCACCACCCTGAGATACAATATGGAGGTCAAATCATCCCGTTTTGCGGCAGCAGCCCTGAACGTATTCCTCACTGGGTCCTATCATCATGACACCACGGCACAACAAAGGTCTACTTTATAGTGCTTGTAGAACGCCTCAATGTGTTACGAAATTTTGGCAGCTCTAAATGTACTACGAAGTTAAAGCATTGAAGAAAGAAACATGAAATAGTTTAGTTTGAACAAGAGTCTGATTCCAAGGTAGTTTGTGCATAGTGTGGAGGTACGTTATCTCACTGTAGGAGAACCCCTGACAAAGCAGGCATAGACCGGAGCGTACAGTATATCATATCATGGTGCTGCAAAATGCTATGGCAGATGTTTTTGTTCAGGCCAGGGTGCCAGTCACTATGTTCAAGTTCCAGGCTCTCTCAACCCAGCTAGAGAGCCCCCAAGAGAGCAAGAGAGCTGCCTCCTCCGTGTTATAGCTGTTATAAAGCACTGAGCCTTTGGATCTGGCAGACATCATCCCGAGTTTCCTCCAGTTCCTAAGCAGAGTTGTTCCAGCATCAAGAATGCCTCGGATACAGTCTAAAATGCTGGTATCAGCATTGGCAAGTCTATGCAACGATCAGATTCCATATAATTTAGCTAGTGATGATCACTAATTTATTATCGGGTCCTGACCTGCACCATTATGTCTCCAGCTAAAAGAGTGTTAACTCAATTGAATCGACTGTCAAGTGGACTGCCTTAAAATGGGGTGCAATTGTCCCAATGTGCTTTCTGCTAATAAGCTAAAAAGCTGTGGGACTGAGTGCCACCCAGAACGACACTTCAATAGCCGACACTTTATTAAATTGATCGTTTAAATGTTTCACCTTTGGCATCCATGTAAAACCAATAATATTCCCAAATTCAAGATCCTCCCACACTCTCACTAAAGCCAAGCTCACATTGACTTCACAGAGCTCCCTGCTGCGACATAACTCCCCCTGTGAAAGATGAGGGACTGAGGCTTATTTCAACTACAAATGAGCAAAATCTCTGCATACCCATCACGCATCTCAATTTGCGACACCAATGTAGGGAACAGTACCTTTCCCTTCTTGCCCTATTCTTTGCTTGATATATATATTTTTTTCTTGCAGTGCAATAACTGTAACATGAAAGGCATGGAAGAAATGTTGCATCAACTTTCAAGGCTTAATTTAAAAATCAAGTACAAGTGATATACTCTGGTTAAAGCTCAATCATTGCTATAGATCAGGAGTTCTGACTTTTCTGAGCAAATTTGTGCCCCTTCAGTCTCAGAAAGGATCAACTGAAGAACCCCTATGATTTAAGGTTTTTGCTCAACAGGAATAAATGTTTTACTTGTGGTATAAAAGCAAGGTTGCACATAGAATGCAATGCAAGTAGAGAGAGGGCTGTAGGTTAATGCATTTTTTAGTCTTGACTAAATCCTTAGCAAATCCTAAATCCTTAGCAAGAGTATTAATATTGATATACTTATATAAAAGGTAATATATTATGTGCTGAATGAATAGGATTTGTGAATGAGACGTACAACAAAGAAAAAGCGTGTGTGTGTGTGTGCTATGTTTTCCCCAATAACTTAACTATGCATGAGCAATTTCTAAATAGTCATGTAGTCTATGCAGGGCTATTGTCAGACAACCAAAACATATATTACAGATTTAAACGGGCTCTTGAACTGCTTTTTAGCCAAAGAACCATCTGTACCTGTATATCACAAGAAAAAAAAATAGGAATTAGCTTTAAATAGCATGCCTGTATGCTATAGTAACACACACCCTGTAATAAGTCCACTAGTGCAGTCAGCTGGTGGGAGAGTTAAGGGGCTGATACATAAAAGCATTGTTT
This sequence comes from Benthosema pterotum, assembly GCA_039105355.1. Classification (NCBI taxonomy): domain Eukaryota; kingdom Metazoa; phylum Chordata; class Actinopteri; order Myctophiformes; family Myctophidae; genus Benthosema; species Benthosema pterotum. The sequence continues at coordinate 25,323,955 of CM076979.1, forward strand.
CAGGAAGAATCAATGATCAAAATCGGAACTAAAACACTTATTATTATATGAGTATTATTACTACATGAATGACAATGGACTGATGAGACATTTGTCATTGTACTAGTTGCTTATGCCTACTGTAGTCTCAGTAGCCTATCATTGCCAAGAGTTGAGTTTGCAGCCAGCACTTCTAATCTGAAATTTGCAATGAGATTTGTGCCCAGAACAACAATAAGAGAATGTGTAAATGGCACATTTATATAGCGCTTTAGTGCATTTCTCACACACGCACACGCACACACACACACACACACACACGCGCAAGCAGCAAAAGCCATGGAAGGGCCAAGGCATCAACCTTAACCTTAATATATACCTTAAGGGTGTATATTACTTTGAAATATATATTTGACTAAAGAAACCAGTGAAGAATGCTATGGCTAGTGAGATTTAGTGTAAGGTGATGATGTGAAATCCAGTAAGGGAACTCTAAGTCATAACATCAGGTGCACACACAGACAAAAGTGCCCCAGGTGTAAAGGGAGCCCTGAAACAACCCACACTGGACTTAATTAATACACTCGCCATTAGTGGTAAAACAGTTTGACAGTTTCACATATCTTGGACTCACAGGATGGTTCTGTATACCGCGGGGACATATTTTCTATGTATTGTCTTTATATAGCAGGTGTCGTGTTGTACAGATCAGTGAAGATGATTAGCCTATTATTATTACTGAGTTCTGTGAATTCCGCACCTATGTATGCAATTGGTATGCAACCGTATGCATGTATGCAACTGTTGTCATATTTGTACACAAAGTACATTTTTGTCTCCATTTTATAAACACCGCGAACACCGGCATGAACTGTTGTGCAGGATCGAAAATCCATTAAATCTGGGAGCATAGTTTGTCGGTGAGCTGTTGCTGGGTGTTTTCTCTTGGCTCAGGACCAACTGGGATGTGTGTATACTGTATAGTTTACATTTCAAAGTAATTGTCATGTCCTCCATCATACCATAAGATTATTGCCTACAAGAATTCTGTGAATGGAAACCAAAATATTATTACCTCTGTGCATGATCTGATGTTTCTCCCGCAGGTAGGCTAGTCCCCTCAGCACCTAAAAGATAGTAATATTATGTTATACACAGCATGCCTTGTTTTTCTACACATAGAATAAACTAAAAGTAATATTACACTGCACATTTTTATTTGTAGATACAGATCTCCACATATCTATGGCCAAATCTCAATACGACTTTATTTGTCAACCTGTCCTCAACATTCCTAGCTGTCATCATGTTGATAGACGGCAATACAAATTAGATGATTTCCTGTGTAGAGTCACATGCACCTGCAAATGAGGCATCACTCTATGCAGCTGTTACGGTAATTTACTGAATGCACCTGATGTTTTTGTAAGAGGATGGATATGATAACACATTACAGCATGCGTCTGCTGAATAAACCAGTGTCAATGTCACTGAATTGAAAGCACATGCCTTAAATGCTTCATAAGATTTGTCAGATTCGTCCCAGTAAGACTAAATGCCAGCTGTACTATCTGCAGTGTAGTGGCATTATTTGTCATAATCATTAAATTATTCTATTTTACAATGTTAGTAAAAAAAAAAACTTGATCACACTGTGAGTTATTCAAACTTCATGTAGTGGCCGTCTTTCCTTGTCGATAAATTCTAATAGTGTATCTGTGCCAAATATTGTACATCTCGTGAAAAGGTATTAAGGTCACTCACCTGAGCCATCTACGTTTAAAAATAGTACATATTTATCAGACACCCCCCTCCCGTTCTGTGTGGTTATACGAAAATACAAGTTAGATTTTTTTCCCATGCATCTGAAAATGTCTGAATTTGCAGACTGCATTTGCAAATGTAAATATTATACAAATGTCTCATTGTGATAAATAATAATTCAGAACCCAGAATTGCCCCAAACTACAAAATTGATTGTACTCTAGTGTTAAGCACTTTTACATACAACTTACTGTATGCTTTTCTTGTTAATTCTGACCATTCTATAAAAAACAGAAATACTTAAATAAACATAAATAAATAAATAAAACCAAAAGATATTTTCGAAACAAAAATCAAGCTGTTGCAGGCACAACAAATAGTGTTACAATTTAAGATCAGAGCTTCAATTCAAACAATGGCAAAAAAGTGTTAACTGGACATTGTATGTGCATTTCAGGTTGTGGAGTGAATTTGTGGAATGAGCCGACTATGGAGGCAGCAACTCAGTCCAGACATGAATTATTTTAGAGGTTAATCAGGTTATATAAAAATCAATTTGAGATATATTTGGACATGAAGAGGCTGGGTTGACCCATTGAGAAAACACAGCACTGTTACAAGTCGTAGCATCCCTGTTACAATTTGGTTGTGGGCCTGCGGATGTTTTTCAGTTCAAGTATCAATGTGTTGGTTTTATTGAATTCATTTCTATTATTTCTACGATATATCGTTTTTTTTTCTTTCTTTCTTTTTTTTCTAATATGCAGTAGAGATGTTTGATTTAGAAAATTTCTCTTTGCATTGGCAAAAGGGTTTTGATATGCTTTTGGCCTCATTCTACACCATTTTGGATGTTGTTAAATGGTGCATTTACAGTTTATAGGGCCATTATCCAAGGCGATTTACATGGTGCATTACATCCACCCATAATCATACACTGTATGCGTCAGAAGCCATGCAAGGCCACCTTCTAAACCACTGTTAAAAAAAACACTGATTGTTCAGTGCTGCTGCTGCCGCGTAACAATGTTTTCAGACGGGTGTTCTCTTCAGCGAGAAGCGAGCAGGCAGGTAGCACAAGGCAGACAATAGTTTGTTTGTGCTTGTCGTCTCACGTGCACACACGTTTGTGTGTGCCAGAGTATAAGGACTCGCATCTAACAACATCACCGTGGAGACGCAGTGAAGTGTTATTTTGTACCTCTTGGACCAACTTGAGATGCAAAGCTTTAATCACACGTGAAAGACAAATCGTAATATTTATAAACAAGGAAGTGAACTACTTGTACTTACAGCTATGCTGACTTTGCCCAATATTTCCTCTGGAATTCTCCTGGCTTCCTTTAGGACCTGATCCAAGGATCCTCCATCCTGTAAGGAGCATAGATGCACAATAAATACATATGCACATAGCACTGTCTAGGTAGATATATCTTTGCAAACAATGATATTGTACTATAAATAATTTTATCTTTGTGGCAAAAGTAATATGGAGTCAAATTTTGTATTCATTCTCTGTACACTTGTCTCTCACCATGTGCTCCATACAGATACTGATCTCTCCATCACTATAGAAGGCTCCATAGAAGCCCACAATGTAAGGGGAATTGCACTCATGCAGGACCTGCAGCTCTCTGATGATCTGGTTTCTGATGGCGGGCTTGATCTCCAGGTGGATCAACTGTGGAACGAAAACGGGAAAGAGAGAAGGTGATAATATAAAAGTCGCAACATCTTTCTCTGTCTTCCCTTCATCTCCCAGAGCCCACTGGTCCCAATTTGGTAAGAGGAAAATACATACATACAAGTCCTTTATTTTGGGGGATTTGAATTCTATTGAATATTTGAATAGTAGTGGAGGTGGGTCAGTTGGGGGAAAAGCGTGTGCGCAAGTGCGTGCGTGCACACTAAAGACAGTAAACAATCTCTGCTCATCGTCTTGATGAGGACTGTCTCTATGCAGTTTTTCTGTCTACAGTTAAATCCAATAGACTGAAGGGACTGTGACAATAGGGACTCTAAGCATGCAACAGGAAGTCGATCCATGCTCTATAGATAAACCTGCTTACCATAGCAGCCATTCCCGCTATGGCAGAACCTACACTTTAATGTAGTGTCCACAACATCTGTTTGACACACGCGGCATAGACGCATCACCATTGTAACCGTTGTGGATGTCCGTTTCATTTTGACAGCTACGGCAATTGCATCATAGACCCGTACTTTCACCAAGGGAGCTATTGTAAAAAGAGTAGATGCTCACTGCTCACCTGGTTGTGCACCACGTCTAGTTATAGAATTTAGCAAACCCAAGTCTGAACTTTGTAGACATTTTTCCTCGCTATGTTATGTGATGTCAGGCTGCTAGTCTACTGGGTCAACGGCAGGAGACCAGATACTGCACACGGCCACTAAACATTGACTGGTAAGGCAGCCAAAAAGAAACAATGCACAAACACAATACATACAAACAGCTGGTGGGGAAGGACGAAGAGGAATAACAATGGAAGGTAGAAGCTGACTAACGGAATATCTGCTAAATTCTAGAAAACTGTAGTTAAAAAAAGAGAAAAAACTGTTTGATTCAAATTTGTAAAATAGTTGACCTTACCTCAGATTCAAACTTAAAAGGCAAATGACCGTTCTGTCTTTTGCTCTAATGAGACCCTCCCATAAATAAGATGTACATGCACCCATTTCACTGTTTTTAAAGATCGGTTGAGGAAATGCAATGCTGTACCCCAAGCTGCCTCACCCTACAGAAAATGATAGGCTACCAATTGCTGTCCTTATTGGTTATGCATGCTGAACGTTGTTTTTATTTATTGTGCAAGACCATTTGATTTCAATGATCCATTGTAATGAGATAAGTTCATTTCCTCCTTCGTTTTAAACTTATACAGTATATACTTAATATTCCAATTATTTTGGCTGGTCACTGAAATTCACCTTGTTTTCTGTGCCCATCCTAGGATCCGAGTTCTTAACATTCTACCTAATACTGATTAGGTAGGAATTTGGGTTAATTCAATTGGAGGAAATGATACAGCGACAACCATTCCTTGGAATTCATCTTTTACCCCAAAAAGTTGACATACATCCATTACCTGAGACTATGTCAATCTAGATTAGATGAATATGAGAAGACGCCACAATCATATCATGTCATGAGTGTGACATGTGAACCAGAGATGCACCAGATATTTACAAAAACATTGTTTACAAATTACACACAGGAAATGCATTATGTTTGCCATTAGTCCTACAAAAAAGTATATATAGAGAGCAGAACTTTTGAATAAGATTGTATGACATAATCAGGGCTTGACACTAACATTTGCCTGCTTGCCCGGGGAAAGTAAAAAAAAATGGTGGGGCAAGTGAAGACTGCTACCTGATTGCCCGATCGGGCAAGTGTGCAACTTAGTGCACTATAACACAACACAAGATAAAATTGTCTTGAAAGCGGTCATTGCACTCTGCCTCTGTGTCTTTCCCTGCTTTCTAGCCATCTCTCTTATCTCTCTCCCAGGTCCATTTGGTTCCAAACTATCATTTTGCTGGGGTCAGGGACCACTGGGTCTGTGACCACTATGGGCTAATTAAGATGATGAATTTTAACTCTTGAGAGTGTAAAAATGAAACCAAATGGACCCGCAAGGGTCCATTTGGTTTCATTTTTACGTTCTCAAGAGTTACATCTGGTTAACCAACTTAGCTGGGGACCACCTGGGACCCTCTCAGGGACCACTGGTGGTCCCCGGACCACCTGTTGAAAACCCTTGGTTTAACGCACCCAAGTAGGAAGTAAACTTAAATGCAAAATTTACAATATATTTTTGCGGGGGCAAGTGACTTGAGGGCAAGTAGAACCTTATTTGCACTTGCCTGATGGGCAAGTGCAAATAAGACCTTAGTGTCAACCCCTGCATAATTATCCATTTATAATCAACATTTTACTTGCTGGGAATTGAAATATGTACAATTTATCAACAAAAGACAGTATATAAATAACATGGTGGGGTTTCACCTTTCGGGCCATGACCAGACTTGAGGGCTTGTGGCGGACCTTGTTGACCACTCCTCCATTTCCAGCTCCCAGCTCACAGATGGGGTGAAAATCATCATCCTTTAGCTCCCCGACCTGGGCCTTCTGGGTGAGAAAAGCCTCCAGGCGCTTCCTTTGCTGCTCATCCAGGTCCAGCTCACCTAACTTCTTCTGTAAGGCCTCAAGGTTGGCTCTGTGACACACGGCAGGAGGGACAGGTTGAAAGCATAGAAATCACAATTCAAGTGAAACCAAATTCAATTCAGAGGAGCTTTATTGGCATGAAAAAACACCTGCCGGCCGTGCCGGGTCAACTTTGTGTCAAAATATCATGAAAACAGTTGAAAATGGGGAATGTATACACAGTTGGGGGAGGGTACATCATTTTGTAAACAGAGCTACGTCAGTGTCTCACTGTCAGAGTATATGAACCAGTACAGCACTGTTCGAAGAACATAATATGATCTTTCAAGTACAATTGTTTAAACCAGTGGTTTTCAGCCAGTGGGCATGGGGGTAGGGGGCTTCCAGGTGGTCTCCAGCTAAATTATGGAGTTGGTAACCAAATGGGCCCTTACAGATTACAGTATTGTAAATGCTGATTACATTGTAAACTTTTTACCATTGTAAGTCGCTCTGGATCAAGAGCGTCTGCTAAAAGCCCAAATTGTAAATTGTGCAGATGTTTAACTCGATTTTACACTCTACGTCTTACATCTGCATTAATATGTTCATTTACAAAGAGTGTACACAATTACAAAATGTCAAAGAAGAATTATTTTGGATCAATGTTTGTTATACATCATTAATACAGCATGCAATTGTGGACAAGGCCTCTGTCAACAAAATATTCTTTGGTTTTAGATCTGAGAAGCTAGACCACCTAATTGAATGGTGGTCCGTGTCTCGTACTGCCAATTGAATAGTGGGCCTTGCCATGAAAAAAAAAAAAGATTGAACCTTTTTTAAATTGCTGTATCACAAGCAGGCTACACTTACTCCGATGCCGCATCGATGGACGTTGAGGTGGCCTGTCCCTCCCCAATGGGCGTAATGTTGAGAGGAACGGGTCTTCTTTTGGGAGCCATCTCAACTGTGACCTAATCTAGCTAACCCCCGAGTCAAGTGCTCTAGTGCAACAACAACAACCTGCAAGGTGCTTCAAAACAGCAGTGAATCTAACTTTGCCTCGTTGAAAACTCAAGACTTAAAAAGGAGCAACAGGAGTAGCTTCAGGCTGCTAGCCACTGAGCTAACGTCAGCTAACTTTAGTTTTACTTTTGCGAGCAATGCCAGTCAGCTGTTTGGATAGAGCATATCGTTCTTCCGCTGGCTTCTGCAGTCAACGCATTGCTGTTTTGTACCCCCCTCCTTGTTTATGTCTGGCTGCTATAACGTTAGATGCCTGTGTGTAAACACAACTGGGCAGGCATTAGCCACCTAGCCGCTACTCAAGCTAGCACCAGGCAGCAGCAACAGCTCCTGGAATGTCGTGCCCTGCGGTGGATCGGCCCTTTGCCTTATCTTATCAGCGTTCGCCACACGGTGCCCCCTTCCCTTCAGCCGCGATGATCAACTAAACTACACCCGGAGAGGAGAAGCAGCAGCTCGGATCGGGCGGCCCTCCTTGACTTGTGGAAGTCCCTCCGCAATCAGGAGGAGAGTCTTCTTGAGCCTGGGCTGGGCGGCTGCTGTGTGGGGCTGGGTTTCCTTTCCTTCGATGCTTCAATCCAGGAAGCAGCATAAAACAAGCACCACTGACTGTACTACTACTGTTAGGCACAAGGAGGAAAGAGAAAGCCTAGTGCGAGACTCACTGGCCTGCTCTGACTGACAAGTTGATTGATGCAGAAAATCGTGTGGGTTCCTATCAGAGCAATCTAGTCGAAGAGTTGCGACATTGAGGGGGACGGAAACAGCGGTCATTGTCGCAACTCTTCAACGCTTTGAACTCATAGGTTTGAACTGTGACGAACTGGAATTGGAAATACATTGTTTTCAATGAATGCGGCGCAAATAAGAGCTATTTTAGGACTGTGTGTAACTTGTCAATTGTGATAAAGTATTGCACAGTAACGACCAAAGTCTCTGTTTATGTTGTATTGTACCATACTACAAGAACGCTCTAAAATAAAGCGATTTTAAGATCATTAAAGCTGGGCTGTTGCCTGGATCCAATGCATTTCTGCCCACTTCCAGGTTCGGGACTTCATCACTTCGTCACAGATGGCTGTTTCACCCGCTCTATGGAAGTCTATGGGCATCCGCCATTAGACCTTTCCATGGAAGTAAACGGGAGTGTCGTAACTTTGTCTCAGTCTAAATGGCTCTGGTTTTCATTAAGTGTTAACACTTCCGGTTCGTGTTCTTTAAACGTTCAGAATGGCATTTAATCCTACAGCTCCATCCACCGAGCTGAGTGGGAACTGAGAATTTGAGTGTGCCCTTCTATAGAACTTAGAACCCCCCTTGCATGCCATATATTATCAACATGGGGTGTTTTTGTCAAATTTATACCACAAAAAGTCAACAATGTGGTAAATGATTCATGGTGTGTTGTCCACTCAGTTATTATCATTATTATTGTCATTATCATATCATTGTTATTATTGTCTTGTAGTATAGGCTAGAGTTGTGGTTGAAATGTACTGTAAATCTCCAAGCTGTTCTATAATTTAAAAGAAAGAAAGAAAAGAAACATTGTTTGCTTGTCACCTAGACCTTTCCTACAAATGGAACCATTGCTATGGCAATATATACAGCATAGTACGGCTATCCCTAGTCAAAAAAAAAAAAAATCCTATAGGATTTTAGAAAAGTCTTATAGAAAGGTCCTATCAGATTTTGGAACAAATCCTACTGGATTTCTAATAGGAATCCAATAGGATTCCAATAGAATCCTATAGGATTTTCCCCAAAATCCTATAAGAAAATCCTATAGAATTTTCTTATAGGATTCCAATAAGATCCTATAGGATCCAATAGGATTTGTTCCAAAATCTGATCGGACTTTTCTATTGGAATTGGATTTTTTGACTAGGGATTGAACAGTCCAGACTAGAGCTAATAAGATAGCCTATCTGCCAAACTGGCATTGTGGGCAAATACTTCTGAAGGTACAGTAACGGGTTAAAAAAACAAGTCTGTTATGCTTCTTCTTGAATTGATTGGTTTCCTTGATATAAGATAAACCAACCTTTATTATCTTCAGTGGGGATGGTGTAATTGCAGTGTCATACCGGTATATATACAGTAGACTGTCCCTTACTGCAAACTGTTAATTTTTCCTTTCACAATACATGATACATTACATGATACCACAATTCCAAAATTATGTTCAATCATCAATTAGATTACATTGTTAAGGCAGTTATGTTATCAGCCTGAGGAACCCACATGATTAATTTTCTGTAAGAATGGAATTAGTAGCCTACTCATTCACATTTTATACATAAGTAGAAGTATCAATGCCAAAATGTAGAAATACTGTCACAGATAAAAGTTTGGTATTTATTTGTGTAAAAGTACAAAATTACTCACCTTGAAATATACTAAGTGAAAAAAATGCAGTGTCCCATTTCATAAGATTCCAAGTTTATATAAATTACAAATGTTTTGAAAACAGCAGTCTACTGTATAAGCTCACTTATGTGTTATTTTAAGATTTTCAAATAAAAAAAGTCATATGCATAGCACTGAAGTGGTTAATCAAGGTGTGGTCGCTAATGTATTGTAATATTAATAAAAATCAAAGTAGAACCAGATGGTTGATCAAACGTATGTGGGCATCTAGGCTGCTAAACAAGCCTGACGGTGTGCCGCGGGTTTGACTCCCAAGCCCGATGACCTTTGCCACATGTCACTCCCCATCTCTCTCCCCCTTTCCTGTCTATCTACTGTCAACCATCAAGAAAGGCATAAAAAGCTCTCACAAATTGATTATAAACCTTACAGAAACTGTAGATTTCAGTACTAATATTGGCAAATAGTTCTATTGGAGTCATAAGTACAGATGCATACTGGAGTAGGAGTAAAAGTATTGAAAATTGGAAACACTCCAGTACAGTAGGCTGAATATTCTTCAAGTGTACAAATGCCACCAACTCTATGTTTACATTTGCATGCCTGATGAATGCAGCTAAATTATGTCTCACCTGAGGCCATATGCACAAAGTTGCTATTCCATTCTGCACCTCAAACACAGTATGTTTTGTCACAAAATCTGTTTCTATTTTAATTGCACCATCCAATTAACATTTATTCCAACCATGCATGCATCACACTCTACTCATAACAGGAATGTTTGAAATAGCCTAAGGGCCTGTTTTTATATGCAGAAACATTCCCAAAAAAGAGTGGGGAAAGGTCCAAGAAGGTCAACCTTTCTATATTATAACTTTTCATTTGGTTTTATGTAATCTTGCCTATGTTCTTTTTCTAAATTTTTCTAAATTTTCTCTAAATTGTTACCAAGAAATTCCTTCACCAATGTGCTTCTAATGGGGTCTAAGAACATGTATTAAAATGTTTAAATTCAACATCTGTGGGAAAACCTATTAAAAAAGGTCAAAGTCTAAATAAATGTGACCAACCACATTTATGATATGTATGTGTTTGGCTCAAGAATTTGTTTTCTAAGAAAAAGGCTTGAAATGGATTCAGCACCATGAAGACCCCCTAGTTAGACATATCACATGCTACGCTAAGCACAATGAAATTAGTTTATAGTTATAGTATAGTTAGTTTATAGTTTAGTCAGGGAATGGTACCCAGACTTTGACCTGTTTGAGTTCTCCCACAGGGGCTGCATTTCAACAGTAGCTGAAATAGTTCATGTTATTAGGCAGCATCAGAAACACATTAGTGAAGAAATTTCCTGATAACAATTTAGTTCCCAGATTTTCATTACTTTCCCTAACGATAGGTAATATGTTTTTGTGAGGCCTGTGTTTGATGTATTTAACAAGGATTGTTAAAAATGTTGATTTTCACCAGTTGAATTTTGCATCCTGGGTGGTAGAGGGGCAGATGTAAGTAAGATGTCTATCGCCGAACAATGAACAAGTTCAGAATAATCATATTGCAGAGATTTAAATGTATTGTGAAAATGTCCATCATACACTAAACCTGAGGTGGCTCTGTACCTCTTTCCTGCCTACACCATTAGCTGATCCACAAGCTCCAAGACGCTATATGGCTAATGTTCCCCCAAGAACATGGATGCTGGCCGTGTAAGTGGTTACAACAAGCAGAAATTTCAGACCCATGCATCAGTAAGCTGGTAGAACGAACCACTTCATCTTGTACATGCAAGGTACTTGTCCTCGTCCCCATCCCATGCAGAACCACCAATAATAATTCTTGCCAAAGTGAAATTACATTTTTTCTATCCAACTAACTAAAATTAAATAGGAACCCTTGCTATATATATAATTCCATCCACACCCAGTAATCTAAGAAGGCCAAACTCAAGAGTAAGAGCAACTAAATATACATATAGATTTACCCTTTACTGCCTACCAAATCTGTACGTATTCCTAACATCCTGTATTCAACATTTTCTACTTTCACAATGACAATGATGAGCAGATGAGTTTTTAAAAACAGATTTTAATTAATTCCACACGTCAATAACAGGTGTTAGAATACGATAATTCTGAATTTACAGTTTTTCCAACAGGTGACAAATTTGTCCCCAAGATCCAACATTTTGGTACAGAACATTACAATCTACAACTGCTCTTTCCTCAGTCCTAATGGCATCAGCTTCAACACCGGTAACCATTACATTGTCTCAATGTCTGTATGGAACAACTGGAGGCGATTCAAAGCTTAATAAAATATTATTTAAATTTATTGTCTTTTAACATGAACATATAAAAAACACACAAACTTGTGGACAATTGTGGATTGTAAGCCTCTGCCCATGCTACCTTACAGATTTTAATAAGAAGGGAAGCCACCATGAAACACCGGAACCTTCTCCACTCTCTTCATCCCCACATAACCACAAACTTTACCTGGCTCAGTTCAACAGAAGCAACTGCACGTCTTCTAATTTGTAATCAAATAGCGGGGTGGGGGGTGGGGAGAACTTTACACGAATTTCATTACCTATGAACAAATGTCAATTTAAACGTATACATGTAGTACATTCCCATGAACCAACTTCCTGCTTAGGAATGTGCATCCGAGTTCTTTGCGTTATGTTGCTTGAATGCAGCTCAAAATAAATCTGTTGAGGTTAAGGGAAAGATTGTTTCAGGCAAATTGCCGTCAATAATGGTATGTGCGAATTAAGAAAATTGTTTCAGTATAACAGTATATCGATCTGTAAGCCAAGTCAGTGTCAAAAGAGCAAGAAAATGGAAGACCAGATTTTGACTACATCTACTTTGTCAGGCCTCAAACTCAGAACATGCACTTGCAACAGCTCTGGATGTAGATGCAATTTCCCTTGTGCATTTGTGGAGTCACGGATCAGAAGCAGATTCTGAACGCAAAAAAAACTACACAACAGGGACAGGCATACAAAGAGGTCATATAATGCGGGTCTGATCCCCGATTTCTCAAATGGAGTGGGATAGATTTGAATCCACAGAAGAGCCACAAGATGGCTGAGGTGACCTTGTCACTGCCATCAGAGACAGGAGATAAACACTGCTCATCTGAGACGATGGGCCAATAGTCAAAATACAATCATCTCTGGGTGTAAGGCAATTCACTTCAAACCCAGTGTTTTTTCCCCTGCAGTGCTAGTGCTAATGTACAGTATATAAAACTGAAGCCCGCACATCCAGACTAAGTCTACTATCCTTCCACTCCTCAGAAATAACCATTACTTACTGATAATGCTAGAGTAAGGGCAGAGTGAGAAATAACCATCAGGCCTACATGGTATACTACAGCCATTATTACGTACAGTTTTTATTCCAGCAAAGAATAAGACATGTATTCTGATGGGGATGGGGCCAAAAGAAGTTGGTGGTTGAATTAGCTTACTTTTGTTCCAAAAAAAGGGACTGTTAGTTGAAATTAATTTAAATGTTGATGGGGTTTGTGCCAACAGAAAGAAAATACCATATGTTTCAATGGTAGCTTTAACAAGCAAAAGGAGCTAATTTATCAACAGCAATGTCAAAGGCCTGACTCATTTACAATAGAGCACACAGGACTTTAAGTCTATCTTTTCCTCCGGATCTCTCATCTGTACAGCACTCTTACATGGCAAAAATGTATGTACAAATACAGCAAACCACTATTAAAATAAAAGTTGTGAAGCAATTATCAATAAATACTATGATTTTAAGAAATTCAAAAGGATGTGAGCACTTATGAAGGTTACTCCAGAATTGGAGATATTCTTACCATCCAATTCTCCTATGTCTATTTTTTCCTTTTGGAAAAGCCTAGGCAAATGACAAACCACAATGAAAAGAAGAACATCTGTCAGAGTGGGTTGGGGGTGGGGTGGGAGGTATCATTTGCTGGCCAGCTCTACTAGCCCCTCCACTGAAAGGCTCCAGCCTTCAATATTCAAAATTAACTAAAAGGAAAAAAAAGGCACCCAAATCTCTTGACCAATTCACATCAACGAATATGTAAAATAAACAAAACTACTTTGGCACAACTGCCACAAAATAATTGTGATGAAATGAGTTTTGTCCAGAATGTATAATGTTATAAATCAACCCTCAAGAGTTCCTGTTGTTCAATTAAGATAACTGCACGCTGCACAGGCTAGCAGTCCCAGCTCTAAACCTTTTCAACCATCAAATGCCTCTAGTTAGGCATGTCGATTATTCACAAACAGTTTCAAAAATAGCAAGAATAGCATCTCTCGCAAGCTCCGAGGCTGCGCAATGCAAAATCGGCTATTATCACATTTTTATTGTGCGACGCAGTCGTACGATAAAATATAGACTAGGGCTTAAGTGCTGGCCATTGACCGATTACCTTGCATTTCATCACGCTGGGAGGGCTAGAACTGCATGGAACACCTGGGGGAGAAAACTAGGGAAACAAAATCTCCAGTGTAAAATTGGCTTCAGTACATCTCTCATCAATGCTTCTGTCCCCGTTTCTAAGCTACTCTCTGGTCATGTATGCTAAGTTTATATGACTGAGGTAGGTTCTCTTTATCTATAATGGACCAAAAACAAAAAATAAATCATCAAACTGAGGGCAGCAGGATTTTTTTTTCTTGCCCAAAAATAAAAAAGGACAAATTCCTGGGGGCTGACCAAATGAACCCAAAAATAATAATTTTACTGGGAGAGGGGTTTTAACTTGCATCACATTTCAGACATCTTCAGCTTGGTCTCCCCCCAAATATTTACGCCAATTCGCCTCATTAGTCATTTGCGTTTTGACCTCTGACTAACAAACTACTAAAGCGCCTTCATTATTTTCCCCACTTACCCGTTCATCCCAAAAGTGACAAAAATCAGAGACGCAAAAAATCGGTACGCCATGGCTAAAAGAGCCAGTAAGTCCAAGTCATATAAAGTACAGGGAGGCGAGGAGGTGGTGGGGTATGGGGAATGAAGAGTTTTAGAGAGGGAAGAGGTGTGATGGTAGTTATTCTATTCAGTCAGATCTCCTGAGAGAGAGAGGGGTGGCGGTGCAGTGAGGTGGTAGACTGAAGAGTTAGGAAGCCATTACACCCATGGGTGTTCACTACACTAATGTTCTCCTCTCCCCAGGTTCAGTCCCCCGCCTCCCCTCCCTCTCTCTCCGTCTCCCCCCAACCCCACCTCTCTCTCAGTCCGTCTGTGGAGGTGAAGGGGTGGACTGTCCGGCCAGTCAGTAGGCAGTGACCAGGTCTTTGTCATAGTTGTATCGACCCCTCTTAGGGGCAGGGCTGTCGGCGCTGTCCTCAGTGTCCTCGCTGTCTCCGCCAGCCCCTCCCCCTTCCTCCTCAGATGAGGAGTCCAGAGTCAGATCTACTACTGTGCCTCCTCCCGGTGCGACGGCGGCTCCTCCCGCGCCCACCGACCCGCTCCCCGACTTCCCCGTCAGACTGGTGCTGCTATGGGCTGGTGAATGGCCATTCACCTCAGGGCTGCCTGTAGACAAACATCACAATGAAAAATAATAGTGAAATGGATTCACAGCCTTCACTAATTTTCAGCACACCTTTGGCAGCATTTCAGAGAGAGACAGTATGCCCGCTTTGTTCAGATAAAGTACTACGGTAAAACACGTACCAAAGGAACAAAAACTCCATTCAGGTGCTGCCGGTTGTACGTGTGCTTGGCCTCAAATCTGAGACATGGCATCCTTCAGCAAGTGTCGCAGGTGTAAAACCAAAAGAGTGTGCTTTTCATGTACCACACACACACGACTTGTGTTTGAAGGTGGTAAGCATTAAAGGGAGATTATAATGTTTTCAAATGTCAGTATGCTTTTGATATGTATTAGAGTTATTGAAGACGTGCACAAAGAATTTGTTGTTCTCCATCTCAGCACTCCATTGAAATGTGGGCAGGAACCCTCATTCTCGATTGATACAAAATAATAAAATAATAAAAATAATAAGTCACGACGTTCTGATGGTTATACTAATGTATACAAACAATGGCGGGTATTCTCGAATAGCTTTTATCAGGTATGGTGTAGCCAGGTATGGTGCAAGTCATGTCTGCGGTCCTTGTGGTATGCCAAAAGCCAGCACCAGACCTGACCATGAGTTTTACCAAAGAATTATCTACAGTATAATAATTAAAACCAGCCATCAAGAGCTTCAATTCATGATGAACAAAGCAGGAGAGTACAGTACATTTTTGATCAGGTGATTGCTGGACTTTTTGAATTGCAGGT
This sequence comes from Benthosema pterotum, assembly GCA_039105355.1. NCBI lineage: Eukaryota > Metazoa > Chordata > Actinopteri > Myctophiformes > Myctophidae > Benthosema > Benthosema pterotum. The sequence continues at coordinate 25,339,568 of CM076979.1, forward strand.
TTTAATTGTTTGGTATAGCCAGGCATGGTGGTATCGGCATTTGGCCTACCACAAGGCCCCGACGTGTAGGTGGGTGATCGTGCCTGTAAATGTACATGCCATGTGCTCTGCACACATGCAGGGAATAAATATGTATGCCCTATTGTTTGTACACTGTAAATCAAACTGCTGAGCATTGTGAGCAAAATGGGTTGCTCTTGAAAAAAAAAAGGTCTCAAAGAAGAAGCAAGGGTTGCAGTCTTCACTTGAAGTAAACCTTTTCGCTATAAGATCGGCACAGTTTCAGAGTCACACAGAAGCTGCTCAGTTCAGTTGTATGGTCTTACGGATATAACATTAGCCATGATACGTCATAAAAATGAATATTGTTGAAAATGGTGAGTGTCCATTTTAATGCGTATTCGCTTTGAACTTGAAGTTTGAGTTTACAGTATCTGAGCAAGAAGAACAGTGTGTACGACGGTTTGCAGAATGACTGTGCATTTCCCGCCAACTCCCTTCACAAACTGTTAGGAAACCCCATTGAGACTGCAATTTAATTCACAGGGGTAGATCCTTATTGACAGCAATGTTAACCTACATAAATTATAGCATTGACCAAATGCCACTTTCTCATTGTTGCCTTTGCGAATGCCAGCGATTTCTTTCACTTTATATACAGGATACTGTAAATGTATGATTGCAGAATGATGTGTCCCTCCCCTGCTATTATTACAGTACTTCGGCTTCAATGATGGAGCTTAAAACGTATTGCCCAGAATTTGTTGTTGTCTACAGTCAACCTAATTGGAACAAATTTACAGTATCAAGCAAAAGCATGTAATCCACACATACACTTTTGTTCAAAAAAAAAAAAAAAAAAAGCGTGTCAATATATAGTGCAAAACGGTGGATATATTAAAAATCGTGATTACGGCTTGGCTTGGCAGAACACTCACATATATCAACAACAGGGTATTCAGGTGTGCTGCTGCGTTCTCTCTCCCTCTCCCTCTCCTTTTCAATATTGATGGGTCGCCAGGAGCCGTCAGTTAAGTATTCAATCTCCTCAATGTCCTCATTCGTCTCCTTCAGGATTTCAGACAGCTGACTGAAAAATGACAATTAACCACTTTTAATCTAGCACGACTAATTTTGGCATTAAAAGATTCCACCTCAAAAAAAGTTAGAAAACAGTCGCTCTACAGGTTCACAACAAAGCGGCTACTTTCCTTCACTTATATGAATTGCACTTTCCATAATAAAGTGCAATTCATATATTCTAATGCTGATGTGGTTAGGATACATGATACAAGTACAACAGAAATAAAACTGCTAAGAAAGTGACAATAGCACAGGTCAGTGTGTTATTACAGATGAGTAAAAGAAAACATGCTTCACTTCAGATTTGATTTGGAGAATAGTTCAGAGTACAGCTTCTGTACGCTTGTAAAGGCTCAAATATACTGCAGGGTGAAGTGAGTTTAGGTGAAGGATTTCACCCTGGAGGGTTAGGTCCTAAAAAACTACACCGTGGTTCTTCACCTAAACTCACTTGACCCTGGAGTATGTTTGAGCCTTCAGTCTCCACTCATGTGATTATTAGCATCTCCCTAAAGTTTGTCAACTTTAACCAACAGGCAAACCAATTCATGGACTTCAATCTGTTGGTATAGTAAGCCACGGTGATGGTTGAAAATGAATAAAAGGGCATATAAGCTTTGAATGTTACAATAACTTTCTCAAACTTTTACAGTGGCTACACTTTTGGTGGGGAGAAGTTTTGACTTGTCTTTTCAGCTTTCTTTGGTTCCAACATGCACCGAAGTTCCCTTAAAATGACACATTAATGAAAAATTTCCAAAAAGTGAGGAAGCTTGTGACAAGCCCGAGCATGTCCCTCTCTTCTTACCCATCAATGATGAGCAGTTCGTATGGAGCAGGCTTGTCACATACAGGGCAAGTCCATGTGGGTTTCTTCTCATTCATTTGAAGGAAGAAGACAGCGTCGAAACATTGAAGATGGGCGCAGGTTAAGACTCGACATGGCACACCAATCCGCATCTTCACCAGCTGTGGAAATAGAAAGACATGTTTGTTTTTACTAGGCTCTATATTATGAACAGTAGGACAACATTCCTTGGGAATTGCAAAAAATATCGCCACTTAAAGACAAAGTGAAAAGACATTTTCGGTAATTGTATTTTATTCTCATGTTTTCGTCTGAAATGCCCTCGCAAACCAATTGGAAGGTTGCATCCCTGTTGGCTATTGCATGGTGGAATCTCACTCACAGCAACCATGTGGAGCAGAGTGCTAGTGTTTGTAGCCTGTAGACGCATAATGAACATACAGTAGATATAACAGATATGTAAAACCCCTAAAACAGAAAATTGATGGCTCTTTGGAGTGACGCATTTATTTTGTAATCCATTTTCACCCAGTGCCAAATCTTAATGTGATCCTGGGCTCTACACACCCTACGCCAACCTGGGGAGGCAGCGGACTTGCCTCAAGCTTCCTTCAATGTATGAGGAGTCCAAGCAGCCTTCTTTTCACCTGACGGGGAGGAGTTTCCCTGATTGGAAGTGGCGTGTGGAAGGAACATCGAACATTGTTATTCCAACCAGTTCCTGTCCCCTCCATCAGGTGCCCGCCCCGGCTGGCCAGGGGCAGTCTAGAGATGAGGATGTTTTGTATTTTTTGCGACGGTGCCGCCCAGCACCCAGAGCATTGTCCCTCACCAGCAATCGAACCCAGGACCTTCTAGCTATGAGGCGACAGCACTAACCACTGTGCCCCCCATGACATTTTATTGACGCGTCTTGCCATTCTCCCACATAGGTGCCTAAAGGCCCATCACATCACGACTTTTCCAGGACTTGTCAGACCCGAATGTCCGGTCTGTAGCATGCAGAAGCTTCTGTGAGGCAGTAGTCTTGTCAGACTGTTGCCTCTCACATAATTGTCTGGCAAGTAGCTACGTGAGAGTAAAATTATTATTATTAGATTATTATTATATTTTACTATGATGAATATGTTTTACTGGACATCATCTTGAATGAGATTCAAAACTAGTAGTTCTGAAAATAGCATCAGCTGTATAAGGAACATGTAGCTATAGGAATCGCGATTCATTATATTATTTCGATCACAGGAATTAAGATTGGCCTTTAAAATAAAAATATGCTTTTTGGCATCTAGTATTAGGTGTGTCTTTATTATGACTACGCTGGTCTATGTGTGAAAAACATTTATTTTCACTACGTAACTTGACCAATGTAAATACTCACTGGACAGATGAGAGAGACCCGGAGACCTGTCGTAGCGATTTCACTCTCTGGGTCAAAACGTAGTTTGTCTTGTACTGGATAAGGACAAATGGTAGACAGATTAATCATATGGGGCTGCACAGAATCTCTTTGCAAAACAAATCAATGTATTGAATTTGACAAAGTTACCATAAGATATGGCAATAAATACAAAATTGAAGATCTTGATTTGAGGATACATTGCATGCTAACACTTAAAAATCAAAATATTATACAAATCCCTTTCGGATTAAACAAGTGAAAACATAATATGTTCATTAACCCAATCTGTACGCATGACACCTCAGGACGTCATAGATAAATATAACTCACTACCGATGTAGGTTGTGATAGACAGATTATCGGACGCAACCGATTATCAAATTCGATATTCATGATTTTATTAATAATCCTTATCGGTGAAGGGAAACATTGGCCAAAAGCCTTATCGGTCTACATGTCGGCATGACTTCAGAAGGGCCTATCCTGCTCCTATGTCCTCTGTGATATCTGTGTCTTCTCAAACTACCACTAAATTCTGAATGTAGTGGTAACGCTGCACAAATAATCTAAATCGCAATACACATTTTCTGTCAGTTCAAATCCAAAACCTGCACCATTAACCTGCCATTTGTTGACAAAAGTAGCCCAACTCGCATATGTATTTCAGCACTAGTTGGAATGAACAGCGACACATTCATTTTAACAATATATTTATTGCCTACACAAAGGGAACTGCAAACAAGGACCACGGTTCATTACATTCACAAAATCAACTCACTCACTAAATGAATAACAACATGAATGAATGAAACAGCCTGAACACATTAATATTCACACAAAACCTAGCCTTCTACTCCACATTCACAACCCCTGTCAATGGCTGTGGTGCAACATGAAACAACATGGTTTTACTTGTTTTATTAATGGTCACATTTCTTATGACTAAATATTGTTCATCAACCACCACATGATTAACTGGATTTTGGTTTGCTTTCTGCAATAGTTCCTAGGTTCACACATGTTAACGCCCCAGAACATTGGTCACTTGCAGCAAAGCAATGGGGCAGTCCAATGGTCCAAACATTCTAGGCGTCAATGTGCTGTAAATTTGTTCAGTTAGAAGAAAACTGCCCAAAATATAAAAGCAACACTTACTTCTTTCTCGGCAGCGATCTGCACTCTCGACAGAGTGGTGCTTAAGCTGGCTGAAGAGGTCTGCAGAAGTGAAGACCCTCACCAAATAGACTGCTACTGAATATCGCTGGAATCAAACGCAGAGATTACCATACTGTAAGCATCAACTTGAAGTGCCAACAATAACTCTATTGTGGAGACATTTATTGTGAAATTGTCCTTGTCAGGATGAATTCACTTTTGTTGATATGCAAATTCAATACCAATTAAACCCTGACTCTATAATTAAACAGACCTGAAAGCATGCATTCGGTTCACTCCACACAAATCGATAAAAACAGCATTTCTACAGGCTCACATGTTGTGAGATTACAGACCTTGGGAAAGGTTCCTCCCAGAATAGGGATGGTAGGGTTTCAATGGCTTAACAAAAGTGCCTTGAATGATCAATAATCGTGACATGTGATTTTTATGTATATAAAATATATTTTAACTACATCCTTGAAATAGAAGGTTTTGGGAAAATATACAAACTATGAGACGACATAACAGTATTCTGTAAAAGAGCCTGACCTTGCCGAAGTTGCCCCATGTGATAGTGACTCTGTTGCTGATAGCGGAGAGATGTAGCCAAGGTGTAATGTTTACAGGACGACAGGGGCGACGAGGTTCAACACCAGGCTTGTTGGAGGGATAGTAACCCTGTGGATATACACGACACATCCCAGCACATTTCATTTGAATACAATGAAAAAGTGAACAGCCTTGTCATGTCATTAATAATTCAAACGGAAATTATGAACATTCCCTGAGCTCCCTCCTGGGGGCTTAAATATCATTTATTCATTTACTTTGCATTTTCCAGCGCTTATATTTCTCATAGTGACGTTAGTCTACTCACGGGTACGTGACAGTACGACTGGTTGACTTTGACAGCAATGTTAGGAGGGTACTGGTCTTCCTGTACACCAATGGAGTCTGTGTAGCAGATTCTGGAAAACAGAACACGACACGAGAAGAGGGACGGTTACCAGGCAGCCGCAGGCATTAATCCTAATCACTATGCTGTATATTAACTTCTATAACCTCATTAAACCAATCAAGTCATTCATCCACTTGGTCAATGAATGGCTGACTGAGTAATTGTGATGTTCAATTGTAATGGGGATTTCTGATGGAAATACAAATGCAGTTCACCATGCGCGTCATGTGTAACCAGGGCTTGGAAACGAAATTATTTTTCAGGAACGGTTCAAAACCGGTTCGGGTCGATCTATATTTAACGTTTTCGTTCCGGCAATCGTTCCAGCACCAAACTGAACCGGTTCGAACCGGTTCGGAACTAAAAATAGCGTTCGTTCTTATCGTTCCGGTAATGTTTGGCGGATACATGTGTACAGTTGTTTACAAACATCAGGCTTGTCCACAGCACTTTGAGTTTACAATAAAAGCGCACGTGGCTGTCGGGGCACGCTGCCTGGATTAGCCTATTCCAATTTCATCCATGTTATTACCCTACTAGCCAGGGGAGCAGAGTGTGTTCACTGCAGCAGCTACTGAGCTTTCACAACTTTGGTCAAATAACTATCTTCGTATGTAGGCCTATTTAAGCCTATAGTTTTACTTATGAATGTCAGTAAGGCCATTGCATGCGCTGTCTGTCTGCATCACGGCACACAGCGTACATGCATGGCTATATGGAGTTGGACTCACCACAGAGAGCTGTTTGGTCATTAAATGTGCCGTCTATATTGTCGGGGAGCAGGTAGGCCTACATTAATCCACTCGTGTTACACAGAATATCTGCTAGAAGCTCGAGTCTTTGGAGCGGGGCGCGCGTTCAAACTTGGAAGATGTTTTTTCGCTTTCTATCGCCGTTAGTTAGTTCAGGGCAGGCCCGGCTCAAACATTTCACAATTGGGGGGGCAGGCGAAAACTGGATGCGACAATTGTCGTTGTAGTAAGGGCGTTGAAGTGCATTCGATTGCAATTGCAACCAAAAAAAGAAATGAACGGAAGAAAGATGATGATCACAGGCGCTCTTCCCCGAGACGCAAGATGGATTATAATGTATATAATTTTATAGTTTATAGTGCATATACTTGTTTATAGTGCATATACTTGTTTATAAATATAACAGTCACGATCTGCGTGTTTATAAAAAAATAAACTCAACTTTAACGCAACTATCCACGGAGATCAGATAGCTGTGTTACAAAGAGCACCTTTATTTATCATTGATTGAGAACGAAAAAAAAAAAAAACGTTATTAACCGGTTTTGTGGATTTCAGAATAGCGTTTCGTTCCGGAACAGTTGAAGACCATTTCGGTTCCGTTTTCGGTTCTTGAAAAATCCCCTAGAATTCCGTTCGTTTCGGTTTTCGGTTTTCGTTCTTTGAACCGGTTCAAAGCCCTGTGTGTAACACCATATGATGAAGTAGAAAATAGGGCTTCAGTGGTTAACAATGAGAAAAAGAGGTAAGAGTATGTAAAAATCTGTAAATCATTACACACACAGCACTTTCCAGGCCACACAGTATTATGAAATATCTGCTAAAGATGTTTGGAAATGCTGCTGAATAATGATTTCAATTGGTAGGCCAGACTGTAGAGTACAAGGGAACTGGTACAAACTTACCTAAGAACCACCTGGATTGATTTTATTCCTGGACGAAGCTCACTAAGTGAGAGGAGAGAGTGAAACACATCTGGAATTAGTGTATATGGCAATTAAATGATTTGTAAATATGATTGATTTTATTTGGTGTTTTACATTGTGGTTCTCCTCAACAATAACAAAAACTAAACAGCACAAAATTATACATAACTACAGTCTAAGAATGTGCAGTCAATACATTTAAATACTACCCACAATACTTAGTACACAACGTGTACATAAAGTGCATCATAAAATGCAATTATAAAATATGCTCTGCAGCATATTTTATAATTCAGTTAACCACTTGCGTAACTAGCAGCAGCAGGGCAAAGGGACTGTATATATTTCTGAAAACATAGATTATGTCGCATTGTGGCATTCTGGACGAAACCGTAATTGATGATGCAATAAGGGTCAAGACAATATTCTAGGTGGTTACAATTTATGAATTTAGCAGACACTCTTAATACAGACTCGAGTGATTTACATTAAGTAAAAACATTGCAAGGGTCGACATTATAATTGGCCCGATGGCCCGAAACAGGTTTGAAAACACGTGCGGGCCACCAGATGGCGCCCTATACTGGCCCGATGGGGCCAGTGGTAAAATGCCCTCGTTGGCGCCTGCACATGTGTTGTACAAACCGTTGGTGCGCCCGCACCTTTGCTGTACGCACTGTTGGTTGTTGTATGGTTGCCATGACAACCTGTATTAGTCTTTGATCTTTGGTCAAAAAAGGTTGGGCACCCCTGATATACATATTGTATTATTATTTTTATTTCACAATATGTTGGTGTTGTTTTGTAATTGTTTAGGTTTTATTTATATTTTGTTTATTAGCACAAAAAATATTTTAGGCATTCTGCATTGTATAAGGGTCAGCTTGCTGAACGGTCTACTGGTTTTGACCCCCATGAAAAGAGTGCTGTGAGACTATGGGGATCGATTACCTGGGCCAGTGGTTACAGTTGTGGGGCCAGTGATTCTTAAAAGCCACTGGCCCGAAGGGCCAGTGGCAAATTTCCCTTAATGTCTACCCCTGCATTGCAATAAATCATATACTGAATATATACAGTATATAAATGAGTTGAATTTACAAATTACAATTTAAGCCGAATTTACAATTACAACGTGGTTTAATCAGTGATGGGCAAGTTACTGGGAAAATGTAGTAAGCTACACTACTTGCTACTCTCGAAAAAATGTAGCCAAGCTACACAACAAGCTATCCCCAGAAAATTGTAGCAAGATACACTACAAGCTACACGAAAAAAGTAGCTTGATGTAGCTTGCTACATCAACACTACATAATATAAATCTCAACTTAATGTACAACCTTCTAAATAATAATCATAATAAAATAATATAAATAAAGATCATAATAATAATAACTTAGGCGTGGGTTTGAACCTGGGATGGTGGCATGTCTAAGTTTTGGGATGTATATTAGAGGTTTTCTATCCATTAAAAATGGGTGGAATTTGAAAATGTGTGGGGGAAAATGTAGTAAGCTACAATCCTTGTTACTCGAAACAAGTAGTGTAGTTTCACTACAAGCTACTCGAAACAAGTAGTGTAGCTTCACTACAAGCTATTCCAAGAACAAATGTAGTAAGCTACACTACAAGTTACGGGAAAATGTAGTTAAGCTATGTAGCTTAGCTACTTGTAACAAGCTACTGCCCATCACTGGGTTTAATGTCATTGCAGCCCCAGATTGTATTTACTAGCTGACCTGTTCTGACCTCACCCCCACCACCCCCACCCCCCCATGCCAAAGCACCAGTGCTCGCCCACCAGTGAGCCAGACAGATGCATGCATTTATTCGTGATATTAGCGCTTTTAAGCTACCATATTTTCACAACAGCTCCCCTTGGCGGGACTATAATGCAATCGCCGTCAATATAACTAGGCTTAGCAAACAGTCATCCGCAACAGTGACAGGCTACAATGGTGACGAGTCTATGCAGCGTGTGTCAAACAGGCTTTGTAGACACTATTTTATAGGTTCTATAGTAGGCACGGCTGCGATGGCAAAGAGCTCTATCTATCGAGCACGGACTGACTTCCTGTTGCCAATGCCATAGCAGACAACATAGCCATTGCAAGACACAGATGAGTGGTACGTGAGTTCTGCCAGAAAGCACAGGGCTCAGACCATAGTTGAGCTAGCTGCCACAAGGACAAGCTGAACCACAACAGACTAACAAAAACAATAGCTAAACGAACGACTCCCACCACAACTACCAGTACTCCAACAAGCACAACTTCAGTATCAGACCATCTGGGCACCTACAGGCTACAAAGTATCGATTCAATACCATAATGTATTATGCAAGTACTATAAGTGATAGTAAACTACAAATGATTAGACACAGCCAACCAAAATAACAATATAGTATAATTCTTCCTCAGATGTTTTTGTGTATGTTCAATGATAAAAAAGAAGCTTGTCATGCCATTTGACTGTTACATACTTTGAGAATAACTCTAACTGCTTTGGTGTATGGAAGGTAAATAGTTGTATTATAACTAAAGCAAATAAGAACACAGTTACACACCTGACAAGGGTGTAAAGGTGTAGAAGTCATACCTTGCATTTCTGATCTGGTCTGCTTGGCTCTGTGTTAACTCAAATATGCACTGACTGTCCTGCAGTTTCTCGTTGTTCTGGGCAACTGTAAACATTGGAAAACAAAATGATCAGTACAAAATCAACATCAGGCAATCTCATTGGGTTACAGTATGGCATCTCTTGGTGCATGTAAAGAATAGGTTAAAGATGAAATAGACCAGTATTCACAGTTAAAAGTAGCCACTTTACTCTTAAATCAAGCCGAGTAGAAAACTCCTGCCCCCCCGTCCAACACCAAGTATGATGCAAGAGCTAAATGGTTGCTGAGTGAATATGGTTAATAGATCATAATGAAAATGTACCAAGTGACCACTCACTTAGCTCTGTCGGTTGCAACAGCGTCTCCAAGGTTTGGTAGAAGGGCAGTGGCACTAGCTTGACTTCCGCTGCAGGTGTAGTGATGGATTTGGAGATGCCGTTGAGGTAGTCTGCGCCCTGAGAGGTGGCAGAGGGGGAGGAGCTGAGCGATGAGTAGGCTACCGGGACCCCATCTGGACGGCGAGCCGCCAGCCAGCCGGACGTCTTGGGGAAACGTGACTCGTACAGCTGCCGGACATTCTTCAGCAGCTCTGGGCTGTATTCGGTCTGCACCAGCCTCAGGGCACGGCCAACCAGGTCCTGCTTCAGACCGCTTTTGCTGCGACCCATCGAGGCCAGCAGCGTTTGCAGGTCTGAGACCCGGAAACTCTTCACCATGTTCTAATAAAAAAGGGACAACACAAAACAGGAAATGTATAATCAGGGAACAGTGACAAATAATCATCTGTGCCACATTATGATATAGTGTATGTGGTCTTGCAGGCTAGGATTAATCTTTATGGCATGGGCAGAGTCCAAGATTATTGACAACTGATTGGGATGCACGATCATCCATCATAAGGCTGAGTGAGGCGATGGATGTTGCAATTGGTGCCTAATAATGAATTAAGATGTTAGTTACACACACACACACACTAAAAGTAAATGTTATGTGTAATCTGTCATTATGAAGAACATTTAATTCACACAAATTAAATGTCTATATGCATAGATACAATCAAATCTGCCATTATTCAGTGCATCAACAATCTGATATGTACAGCTTGGATGCCAGATTGGAGATTCCCAACTGACTTTTGTACAGGAATACATTTTGATAGTGATGGATTTGGTCTATTCTTTAGAACAGTCTTTCATCTATTCATTTGCTTTAAATAAACAAAGTGCAGTTGTATCTGATTTTTAAAGGCATATTTTAGAAAGAGACAATCAATCAATTATTTGTATTCATCATAATCAATAACCATCGTTAAGAGTTCATTAAAGCCAATGTTCAATGATCGCCGATCTAAAAAGCACGGCAAAAAATACACATAAGACCACTATGTTTACATTTTTATGGTCAGCAGTGAGCGACGACCTAGCATGCTGCCCTAAGATGTTTCTGTTCCTGGAAAACATCCGCTTAAGCCTATACAAAAACACCAAAACAGCCATACATGCTTCAAAAACTTTTTGCCAAAAAAAAGAGAAATATTTCGGTCTTTTTCAGCTTTGTTAGGAAAAGGGCGCACAGTCTGCAGCGCTTCCTTCTACACAGGGACTAGAGCCTTCTTTTCTCTCCGTGCTCATCTTTTTCATCAAGACAGCCTCTGAACTGGACAGGACTGTCAATCCATAACATTACATAGACAGCCAGTAGCATGGATTAGCTCACTTAAAAGAGAGCGAATTCGTGCGACTGGCTGTGATGTTATGGGCAAGGCAGCCGAAAGGGCGCTAGGACCGTTCAAAAAGCCGGGCGGCATGTTAGTAGCATTGCCAGCCGATTGTTTTTACTGGCCATCATTCATTTCTCCCGTCTGTCTGACCGTCTCTCTCCCACTCTCTTTCCTTTAGCCAGCATGAAGCTAGCTCACCCCTGAGCCATGGAGTATAGACAGAGTTACGACAACTCCGTCCACTGCATGGGGCCAGACTTGAATAGAGAATGGGGACAACAAAAAGGGACAAGTACTAAACCTGAAGTGGGCAGAAATGTAATGGACTCATGCAACAGCCCAGCGTTAATGATTTTAAATCGCTGCACGTTTTTAGTAATAGTACAACATAAACATTATTATACACTAAGATTGTTACTGTACAATGCCGTTGACATGTTGAAAACATGCATAAAACAGCTCTTATTTGCGCCGCCCTCGTTGAAAACAATGCATTTCCAACTCCAGTGTCCCTATTCGGGCTCCCCTCAATGTCGCAACTCTTCTACTAGATGGCTCTGGCTCATCCCAGAGCACTACCAGCTAACAGTAGTTAGCACAAAGCTAGCAGAGAGAGGCTATACCTCATTTATTTTTCATAGACCCCCAAACGGCGCGCAATTACACCGGTTATAAGCGTCGGCCAGATTCAAGGAAAACCCTCCCGGTGCGTCACGACCACAACGGCATAAACCGACTCATTTGGCGCCCTCCCCGCCATCCCTCTCTCATCAACCCGGGGCATAACCAGGGCTCTCTACTTGCCATCGCTTCCACCAGTTCGGCCGCCATCTTCCGTAACAGCAGTACCGCGAGAGCCGCAGACGGTGCGCGGTGCTTTACCAATGAGACTCGACGGTGCGTTTGTTGGACGGCCGGCGAAGGCCAATCGGCGGGGGCGAGCCCGGAAAGTGGGCGTGCCAAAGCGTCTTTTAAAGTTACAGTACACCTTTTTAAAATCCACTAAGAGGCAGGTCTCCTTTCCAAAATAAGGCCACGGTGTCCGCCGTTTGCGACAGCCGTTAAAGTATTTCAATACTTGCCCCGTTTCGGTTTAATGGTATCGAGCTGTTACAAATGCGCGTTTGGAAAACGGCAGGGATTGCCAGTAAAGCATAATAATGCTGTGCCAAGTGGGGTGGGCTCGCATGGTCCTTGAAACTCCCGTCCGAGCAAAAAAATCTGCTCCGTGTTATACCTCTAACCGTAAGACGCGAGCGTCAATGCTTTGTCTCTTTCACAGGAAATTAAAACAGACCAGGGAACTAAATTATATATGAAATGTAATACACTCCCCAAAATCCTGCTTAGGTCCCTCTGAACGTCATGCCATATTCACTTTTATTGCCGCGTAACCCGGTAATGTGTATTAAATGGGACTACACAACTCCATCTGTGGATCCAGTCCTGGTTTTCCCAAAGTCCTTGTTAAGTAGCGCCAATGATGCATACAATCAATTGAACAAATTGCAATGCAATACCACATGCAGTGGTTCTATTTTAAATTGCACGTTGTTGTGAAGCCAGGGCTCATTTTAAACCAGTTTCTTCTTAATTGTATGACGTTCATCTATCTACACATGGAACCCTTTACTGTATGAGTGACTACGTCAAGGAAGGTTATAAAGGTAAGTGGCCAGAACCAGTTAAACCAGAAACAGTTACTACAACATTTACATGATGGTTATACAAGGTGTATATTTATTATAAATAATATCTACTAATCCTGTTATCCTAAAGCTATGTGTATACAGCAGTGGTTCCCAAGGTGGGGTCTGGGGACCTCAGAGGTCCTTGAGGGACTCCCAGCTGATCACCAGCTACATACAGTTTGGAACCAAATGGATCCTTATGGGTCTGTCACACAGTCAGAGTTAAATCCTGATGGGTGGACACAGTGTGCAGGTTTCACCCTATTCTACTTACTCTCAGATTTAAATTGATTTTACAATATACATTGAGGGTCCCAGTCCCATAGATATGAAGGCCATGAAATGGGGGTCCGTAGACTAGGTAATGCATGTCAAACTGAGGGGGGTCTTTAAATTAAACGGGCAGAGCCATAAAACTCTTATATAGGGATCCCTGCACCTGCAGTAGGCCTATTCCTTATCAATAGTCCGTGTGTGTGTGTGTGTGTGTGTGTGTGTGTGTGTGTGTGTGTGTGTGTGTGTGTGTGTGTGTGTGTGTGTGTGTGTGTGTGTGCGTGCGTGCGTGCGTGCGTGCGTGCGTGCGTGTGCGCACGGTGCATGTGACATCATGTGCATGTGGCATCCCAGTCAGAATGGGCCAGGGCCGCTAGGCCTACATGAAAAATAGAGTAGGCTAAGGATGAGACCGAAATTCCAACTTGATGATCATAGACAGCCGAAAGCTAAGAAGAGTGTCTATGCATTTGTAGCTGAAAAGCAGAAAGAGAGATCAAAATGTTAAATTAAATGATCTGGTTTTGAAGTGAATTTTGGTCCACTAATAGGTAAAACCTTTCCATTGTATTAGTTAGGCTGCAACATGAAAATACATGATAAGAGTCATTAAGGCAGGAAACAAACTCAGCACAGTCAGGACTCAGGAGCATGATCTTTTGGCTCACGTCATGTTGCCTTGTGGCTATTCATTTCCGCACAACACCTACACTCCCATGGGAAAAACAATACAGGCTGCTTTGTGTAAGTTGAGTTGAGACTCAAAACTTGGACAAACCAGTCCCGTCCTGTCCAGCACTGTTAAAGCCACCTCGACAGGATAACGCTGCCACCTAAAGGCCTTAGGTGCGATAGCACCCCTTTATTGAACACATCCATTTGAATGTTATTATTTGCTTAGATTAAATGATAATAATACTAACAACAATAAAACTCCACGTACCTTAAGATGCTGCCGTGTCCCCTTGCCCCCACCTGTGAGGGAAGGATCCCCCCATTATCATGAACATGAACACAGTCTTCACAACTGTAACTTCCAAAGTCCATCATAGGTATAAATCACATGATAAAGGATGAGTCTCATCAGTAAGGACAAGTAACATTTAATCAAAGGTTCTCTTCTCTGTAGGATAAAGTAAACACAAGTTGAGGCCTATTTCTATGGTGAAAGTCATTGACAAACTCATCTTTGTCTGTAAACTTGATCCTGTCCTCTCTAAGTCAGATGAGTATTGAATCACACACATTTTTTGAAGTGTAGTACACTTTGTAAGACAATACTGTGTGATGTATACACTCAGACAAAGACTTGTGGAAATAATTTTAGGACTGACTTTAGTCAGAAATCACAACGGCAGACATAAGTACACGCAGCAGCAATAGGGTAAGGCTGGGACTGAGCTTCACTATTGACTTTAGTATCATCAATAAAGGAGTCAAGAGTTCCAAAGAGGGACTGGTGGAAAGTCGAACTACGGTGCAGCCCGTTCAGACAGTAAACAACTAGCCAGATCACCAGAGTCCCAAACCCAAAGAGGTGGGGATTGACTGGAAGATACCAGGGGAAGAGGCTCCAAAGGTCAGCTGAAGATAATGAAGAGAAGAAAGTGAAAGAAGAGCATGAAATTGGAGATGAGGGGGAGGGGAGGTCACCACGGCGACCACTGCCTCACCATAATCAGAGATCAGAGAAGTCTTGGGTGGAGTCCTATACATTGTACTTCAGAGGGAAACTGAAGAGGTGAAGAGAGAATTTAGCAGTAATAGAAAAATAATATTATGCTCAACCCAAAACCTAACCTAAAAGATTTGATAATGTATAACTGACTATAATGTCTGTGCTCTCTGTCCAAGGATTCATCATCTTCAAACACCTTCACCTCTTCAGTTATTAGTTTTTGAGACATGCTGATATATACTGTGACAAGACCTTTGATCAATGTGTCTTAGAGTATGTTATACTATAACATATTCTAATTATATATATCAAATTATCAAATGATATAACAATAATGGTTATAGTTATTGTGACCCTAGCCTGGTCTAGCCCTCAATGATTTTGGCCTTGGGGGGGCGGGGTGCCGTGGGATCCACACGGCAGATCGAGCTGATCTGATTTGATCTCACGAACGTGTCGTCATCCCCGGCCCCTCCCGCGCCCGTCCACTGCTGTTCTACGTCACATCATTTAGATCAACGCCCACCCCGGAAGGTTGAGTTAGTCCAGGCTTTCCGTTTTCGCGCAAGGCGGACGAAAATGAAAGCCTGGGTGTCGAGGCTATTGTGACCCCATTGGTCACTGACTGTAAAATAACAAGGTTGAAATTTATATCAGTGATTTCATATCATTCATTATGATTCCAACTTTAATTTGATCAAACAGGATGACAAAGAAGAACAGTATGTGTCACAATTTCACAACCTGCCCCTAAATCTGCGTTTCATCTATGCAGGCAGGACTCAGTGAGAGATACAGTTATAGGTGAGTTGACCAGCCTTTCACCCATCAAAAGACCAAGACTAATTCTGTCCAGCATGTACGTTATACAGTGGAGGGAAAGGATATCTCTTCACCTCTCAGAGCCGGCAAGCCCTCAATTTCCATTGTTAAAGTGACTACGTTCTTATATGAGCGTATAGAGCTAGCAAGGGGCAAAGGATTCTGTAGCCTATGCTCTGTGTATAATGGCTTGTGTGATATTGAACGTGTGATTGCACCAATATTAAATTGTGCAATTGGCCAATTTTGCTCCGTTTGAGTGATAATCTTTTGAACTTTCAAACTGTATGAATTAAATAAAATGTAGAATCTATGTGTGTGTGTGTGTGTGTGTGTGTGTGTGTGTGTGTGTGTGTGTGTGTGTGTGTGTGTGTGTGTGTGTGTGTGTGTGTGTGTGTGTGTGTGTGTGTGTGTGTGTGTGTGTGTGTGTTTCTTGTTATTTTCATACAAAACCTCTAGTCTAAGCTATATTAATGACAAGGTATATTAATGACATGGTGAAATGTTGAAAAAGAGTGGGATTCCCCTTAATCCAATAAAATGGATGGACTTAGTAATAACAAAATCTTGTAAAAGCCTGGCAAGAGAGGGAACATGCAGGAAGAAGGCTGAAGGGAGTAGAGGAAAGAAAAGTCATACACAATGGTGGAGGAGTGGAAAAATATGGTGGAGAATGAAGGTGGATATAGCAGGTGGAAAGTGAATTTGGAATAGAGAGCTAGAAAGGAATCCCATGAAGAAATGCGACTAAGAATGAATCAGGGCCTGATCTAGAGGGGGGCAGGGGTGGGCAGAGCCCATCCAAACGTGCAACCAAATGGACCCTGGCAGGTCCATTTGGTTTCATTTTTAAACTCTCAAGAGTTAAAATATTCATCATCACCTAATTCTGTATGTTTGACTATTTTGTTTCTGAAATACAGCCTGGAGGAATTGTGGACAAAAAGGTCTGTGGGGCTAAAATGTCATCAAATGGTGGTCCGTGGCTCAAATCCTGAATAAATAGTGGGCCCTGGTATGAAAAAGGTCCTTAATATGAAAAACCATGGAGTTGCCCACCCTGCCATTCTTCCAGCCCACCCTAGTAGGGCTGACTAAATCCGGCCCTGGAATGAATGCAGTATAAAAATATCAGGGGAGACGAGAATGTGATAATAAAGATAAAAAAAAATCAACCCAGACAATAAGGTGAATGATAAGTGAGGCAAGATCATGACAAAAACTTTAAAAGCATTGAGGCAATACAGTGAAGTGAAATATAAAAGTCACTCTGTGCTCAATGCTGCATCAAACTACACTCAAGGACACACATTAGCTGAACATACATACAAAGGAATGCAATGACAGGGTCACACAGAAAAAAGTAATATTAATCATTAATCAAACAATAAACCAATACAAGATATGATCCTTTGAGAAGAAAGGGCACTTGTGGTAATTTCCAAAAGAGTGTTTTTGTACGGCATTCTATTTGTCTATTTTTATTATTATTTCTTATAGAATGGATGCTCTACTTATGCATGTCCTTTTGTGTACTGTGATGGATCTGTGCGACAGTAATTGATTAATTGATTGATGGGTTGCTAACCCTTTACAGACACTTGTTGTCCATTTGAATAATGGTGGCATATGATTCAAGGAAAGACACTCAAACATGATGTATTCTTAAAGAAGGCCACACACCAAAACGGTTATGAGCTTATTTTGTTCAAGCAGTCTTCATACTGGAGAGAAAAAAAAACAATAGAATGTTTATACCATGTCCACATAAGTAAAGCCACACGTTAGCTTTGGTGATGACAGGAGGCAACAACATTGCCATAAATCTGAGTCAATTCCAATTCCAAGTTCAAGTTGATCACACTACAGGTGCAAAATAGTATAGGCCTAGGTGAAATTATTTTACAACAAATGTTTTGTTGTAAACTTACAAGATGTGGTGGTTCATACTTAAATAGGCTACAGTATAAAAATGACCCTGTATATGAATCTGTTGTGCACGAATTCTTCAGCTTTAAGGCATCTGTTTTCACACACATTTTTGTCTCAACTCGTGCTTTTTATTATTGAGTACTTGAGGGCAGCGTTTGAAATTAAAATCATTTCAAAGTAGGCCTATATTTAGGTCTGGCCATTTGGGGGACAAATGTAGGATCAATTAAAATGATTCATTATGCTCATTAGGGCAATTCCAAATCCACATGATTATTTTTTGATAAACAATTCTCCTATTTCAATGTCAACAGCTAATTGGAGATTCAAGTTGCAAAATAACCATGAATTGCTCTCTGCCTTAAATCCTTTTCAATTCACCATAGCTTTAAGGCTTTAATTTGGTTACACGCACGCGCGCGCGCGCGCGCGCACACACACACACACACACACACACACACACACACACACACACACACACACACACACGTGCTGCAGCTGCTTTATATGAACTTGCTGTGGTGACTGGGTCGAATATTACAAGAGCACAGAACGCCTTGGCCGACAGTCAGAAGCTAAAATAGTATTTAAAGTAGCGCCGCACGGCCGATTATGTACCAAAAGCAGCTGCTTTTTTTGTGTTTAGTTGTGTCCCATCATGAACAATAGCCCGTCGTTTTGCCTGGGCTTCAAAGGCTCCATAATAGTCAATCGATCATCATGAATGCGAGGCGCTATTCTGCAGATTACTGTTAACAATAATTCGCCTCCCAGTGCACCGTTGCCATCTTTGAAGCAATGTTTTATTGCCTTTTTTCTTTTCATCTGCATCTGTCATCCCCGAGGTCCGCTGTTTGATCTTTTCCCCACCAGTCTCTACCACCACCTCCCCGGGGTCGCGTTGACCTGTTGATTGGCAGCTGCGCTCAGACATATGGTAGGACGAAGCATCGACCCGAAGATCCCCGGAGACAAAGGCGAGGCAGACCGAGCGAATTTTCCCCCCTTTCTGCAAAACAGAAGAAGAAGAGACCCCGTCCCGATCGAGCCACATCTAGAAGAGGTCGAGTCCAACCACAAGATGTCGCACGTTGCCTGGTAAATATTCTCAGCGTGACGTTTCACCCCCCCACCCTTCCCCTTTGGGGGGCAGGAGCACCAGGGCCTGCCTGTATATGCAATTATGCTTTATAGCAGTGGTTTTCAACCATGGGTCCTGGGACCATCAGTGGGTTCAGTTCAGAGGGTTCCACGTGGCCCCCTGCTGATCAAGAGGAGTCTCATTTGATGCTTTCAAAGCGTTCTGTTAAACAATCTGTTAAACATCTGCTTTATACGTAAGTCTACACGATTAGAAAATCTAGAATTGTTATTTTTTAATAAATGTTTACCTACATCGACACATTTTACCAAATTTCACATGGCTTTCACATGGTACATGGCTCAAAAGCAGAACAAATATTTAACCCTGAAATGAAACTGGTAGAAAACCACTGCTTTATAGGCAATGCATTTTATTAAGGTCTGGTGTTTCTGCCTGAATTACAAAGAGCTTGTCTTCCTCTGCTTTACCCAACTAATAAATATGGTTATAGGACATCAACCACTGTGCAAAATCTGTACAACACACTTTAACTCTAATAATCTACAATTTGGGGCCAACAAAACACCTGTACCTGGTATAGCCAGGTACAGGTATGGCCAGATCATAGGATATCAACTCTAGAAATGCTATTCAGTGTTGCTGCTCATGTGCTCTAAGACTAAAGGCTTCCAGCAAATAACTTTGGATAAATGCAGCTGCCCACTGGCTCATTCAGCTGAGCTGTGTGCTAGCATAGTCTAAGCCAACAGGGGCGAGCTTCCCTCACAAAATGGCACAGATGTGGTGTGCGTATATGCAACCTCAGAGCAGGACGATATGGAGGAGCCCCCAGCTCCTCTCCTCCCAAAGAGAAGAGGAGGTGTTGCCATGGTGATGTTCTCTGACCAGTGCCTGCAGTGATCCCTGCTGACCCTTGTTGGTGACCTCTGACCTTTAGGCCATGGCCAGGGTCAAGAGGTCAGCGATGGCCGCAGGGCAACAAGAGCACTTCCATGATTGGCACTCTGACACGCTTACATCCCTTCATCCGTGAGCCTTGTATATATATACCCTCCCTCCCGGTGCGTATATAGCATGCACTCATTTGCATCTATTATGGAAGGTGGACCAGACCAGCTGCATAATAGAAGAGCTCTTTCCACCATTTTGCAGTGCACCTCTGCAGGTAGCCTGTCCTACACGCTCAAGGCGACGTGCGCTGGTCAATATTGTGTAATTTGCATTCAGCGCTTATACATCTTATACATTCCGCGTGCACCCCTGCATGCATGTGTCCATGCAACGGCCACACACTGGCGCACATGTTTCATAGGTATCCACTTTGGTTTTGTGTAAATGGTGATGGTAAAAATGAATCTCTAGCTATAGCTAGAACTCCCCCTGTATCATGACGGTTATGATAGCAGTAATGATCATGACTATTCCCATGGCCACCATATAATCCACTGTATGTGTGGTTATTTATAGTCATGTGTGTGTGTGTGTGTGTGTGTGTGTGTGTGTGTGTGTGTGTGTGTGTGTGTGTGTGTGTGTGTGTGTGTGTGTTCACTACCAGGGGGGGGGGGCAATGCACCACCCCACACCACCATGCTTCTCGTGGGGAATAATTACAGAATCGTGGGTACTAAAAGTCACGTGACCCTAGCCTTCTGCTCCCAAATAATTTATCCCCCGGCTGATAGCTCGTCAATATCAATTTATTAATTTAACAGCTCTGGACTGATAAAAGGTAGTGCACACGGTTAGTGTGCTGGAGCGGGGAATAAGGACGGGTTTTACAGTGTGGGAATAAAGACAGAAGGCAGGAGAGAGAGAGACAGAGAAAGAGAGAGGGGGAGAGAGAGAGAGAAAGACAGACTATAGAGGAGGGCAAGGGAGAGGGAGACTGCATGGCGCTATGGAGTGATCAATGACGACAAAGGGGAGAGAGAGATGGATATTTTCAGCTTAAAAAGGGGGCACCATCGCTCATTCCAAAGCTATTGAGTGAGACTTATGAAAATTAATATGCTTATTATCACCATATTAAAGATTAAGATTGAAGACAGCGCACAGATTGTATTGATATTCAAATGTCCCCAATATATTGACAAACCCAGTTCCTAAAGAGAGTGAACCTTTGCTCCTTTCTCAGAGTAAAAAAAAAAAGAGAGAGAGAGAGAGAGAGAGAGAGAGAGAGAGAGAGAGAGAGAGAGAGAGAGAGAGAGAGAGAGAGAGAAAGGGATCCCTACTGTATAACCATTTGAAGGTTCTTTCTTCGTGTAAAATATTTCGGCGGTGTTTCATGGCCACGGCATCCTGGAAATTAAAATGCATTAATGAAGTTACACTGCAGCTATTTCTTGATGATGCTGCCGCTTCTTACACACAATAACGTTGGACAATGAAGATGATACACCAACATTAAGCCCGACCCTCCTCGACCTTCTAGCACTTACTTTACATCCTGATGTTTAAAAAGGGTAATAAATATACATCTGGCATAAAGCAGAGAACATATATCATTTAGCATCCACCAACAAAACCTCACCCTGCAGCCCAACCTATTCCCAGAGCCATTACATAACATCCCTGAAGGAGGCTAAAAGGTATTTTAACAAGACCCACTGCTCTATGACCTTTGACCTCTTCTCGGTTGACCCCAAACCCCTGACCCCACTTACACTAGCCAGTGACAGTGGTGGACAGTGATCCTACACTTCCTGGTTTTAGGAAAGAAAGATAGAGACCCATTTACACATTTGTGTAAGTGTGCGAGTTTGTGGATCAATTTGTTGTTGTACCAACGTCTATTGTTTATTGTTCTATTTGATATTCATCCATCCATTCATCATCCACCTACCCACTCACTCACTCACTCACTCACTCACTCACTCACTCACCTGTCCTTCCTTCCATACATCACTCCATTCATCCATCCATCTATCCATCCATCAAACCATCCACCCACCCAAATCAATCCATATCCATCCATCTATCCAGCCATCCATCAAACTATTTTAATGTTCTTAATTTTGTTTTGTTTTTACACAGTAAAATCCTCAGCGTTCATTTAGTCTATATATGCTCTAATATGCTCACAACTTCATGCTATACGGCACATTGTGAGCTTGTACTGTATATCTTTTGCCAAATGTGTTCACCCCAGAATAGGGACGTTATAGGGTTCGAGAATACACAAACGGAACCATCCGTTTGTACTCTCTTTGGAGCATGTGGTGATTGTGAACAGTGCCAGTTGGACCAGTGCCATGCAGGGGCAAACGACCATCAGGGTCCCCTCACTGGTTTGAGCTCTGTAAAGTGAAACGACCTACAGTATATGGGCCATTCTACCAATTGGTTCAAATTGCTGTAAAAACGATAAAGTATTCTGACATTACATGTGTCAAAATCTTATGATGTTATGATCACGATCTACTTAACCACAATAAATTAATCTAGATAGAACAAAATGTAACAGAAATATATATACTTTTTATCTCACTTCCTATTTGGAGGTGGCTGTCCCAAGCTCTGAATCCTAAATTTCAAGTCATGAAAACACTATCTAAATGATTTTTGTCATTTCATTAAATTATGGTTTTAAATAAACCATGCTTTAGTCCATAGAAGTCATGGTCAAATGTTGAGTAGCTGGTTTACTTCAGTCTAAAATTAATGTCTTCCAAAGTCTGTGTGTATTATTTAGGAGTTTCACTACCAAACCCATTATTTCTTCTTAAATTTTTTCTTTAACTTTTTTGTTTTGTTTTTAGCTAAATGTGATATTTTTTATCCATATACAGTACATCAGTAGAAAGATGTTGTTAAGCATATTTTGCAAAGCATTGTAGAGTTAACCTAACCGAACCTTTTAAACATTTTTAAACTCTGAATTTGAACCAATTTGCGGTAGAATGGCTCATATACACTTTACTAGTATTGGTGATATATGGGCTGATCGGCAGTTCTGGACAAATGCCTCTCTGACTGACTTGTGTGACCGATCGACACTGCACTCCCTCAGTCCTTGGCGTGCTGAGTTTGAAGTCGGCCTGTTCGATTCTTGAGATGTACTTCAGACGATGTATAGGGAATTTGTGCGTTTACAATTACAGTATACTGTAATACGGTTAATGCTCAAAACTGGCCCAATCAACCAATACACTCCAGGCTTAATTTTATAGGTTATTGTCACATCATGCATATGTTTAGAGATGCAAAACAGAGAGTGAACTGTTTTTGTTGTTGTTTTCATTTTGTAGAAAATGAAAATGAAAAAAAGGTGTAGAGAGGGGAAAATAAAGCGGTAAAGAAGCATTCAAAAAAAGACACAAAAGTGCTTCTTTTTTTTCTTGTAACTAAATCCGTCATACAGTATTTGCACTTACAGTATGTCATAGGTGTGTATTGTGTTCAATAATATGCACTCTCAAATAAACAGACAAATAAACAAACAAAAACAAATAAATAAATGTCACATACTATTAAAAAAGAAAAAAAAAGAAAAAGGGGGGGAAAGTAGCCTATGGTATGGTGATGTTCGGTGTAGAATGTCAGAGACTGAAATAATGCTATACAGCCAGTATAGGCTATAGTGCTGAGCAAGTGTGGACTGACAGTC